>PVKS010019206.1:0-38795 GCA_004027875.1 Aplodontia rufa
TGACTTGCATGTTAATGACAGTTCGTCCCCTTGACTGACAGTAAGTTGCTTTGCTTTCATGTAGACATGATCTTAGAGAGTTGCAAATTTTTAATCGTAGAAAAGGAGCCTGAGTTCCACAGGCCAACATGGACACTCTGGTACAGAACTGTGTCCCATCAGAGGGAACACCCAGAAATATCACAGGTTGGCAGTGACTCAGCTCAGAGGCATGGCTCCTGTGTGCGTGTGTGTGTGTGTGTGTATGTGCGTGTGTGTGTGTGTGTGTGTGTGTGTGTGTGTATGTGTGTTCCCGCAGCATCTCCTGTGACATTTTGTAAACATCCTGGTCTCATCCTGTTCATCTGAATCATTTGGGCTAAAATTAAATCCTTCTGTAGGGTTATCTTTTTGTGTGTATGACAGAAATTTTCTTTTTCAGAGACTTCATGTGTGTGATTTAGATCACATCAATTCCTTTTCTTCATGTGCATGCTCCATCAGTTATATCATCTCTTCTTAAGCTTCAATGTTTTCTTCTCAATCTTTTCCGAGTTTTGTGCATTTCTCTGGTCCCCATTAACTTTATGCTCATTAAATATTTGCTCTTCAGGGGCTGGAGCAGTGGCTCAGTGGTTGCCGTGCTTGTCTGGCATGCGCAAAGACACAGGTTCTAACCCCAGCACCACTTACACAACAAAGTGTCAGAGCAATGAAAGCTGTATGAAAAGCTAAATAAAATTGATTCTCTCTCTCTCACTGTCCCTCTGTCTTTTAAAAAAATAAATAAATATTTGCTCGTCAGTTTTGTTTCATATGACCCTCCAGCTTTGATATCAGGGACTTGTGTAGCTTTATAAAATAAACTGAGGAGCTTTCTGTATTCTCAAAAATGGTTTCTGTAATATATTAGTTATCTGTTTGTTCAAGCATTGAAAAATATTTATATTTAAAATCAGATGGGATTAGTATTTTTTATGCAGGAAAGAGGGACTAATAATCACTTCTTTTAATTGGTTTATTAGGGCATTCCATTCCTATTTTTTTATTTTAATAAGAGATCTATTTGTTGAACAAACATACTTCTAAGGAAACAATGTAATATATATATATATATAAATTCTGAAAATTAGATTTACCCCAAAAGCCCCTCCTAATTACCCACCCTTATTTCTCCCCACCTCCTTCCCAATACATGTCTACAAATGCCTTGGGTAGTATGTCACTGCTGTTCCTGTTTTTGTAATTAGCTATAAAAATACATTTTCCCCTAAAAATTACCATATCACCTGGGTATCAAGATTATTGGGAGAATTATATATACTCTTACTGAAGTAATAAGCTCTAAGTCTAGGACTAAACTCTGGTCTTCTGAAGTCAAGGCTAGGACACTACCTATTAGATCACAGCCTCCCTAAGAAAAAGAAGTAAAACAAAGGTCAATGTTTTAAGTTGTTTTTTTTTTAAATGTTATATTTTGCTCTTTATCTTTTCTGGAATTATTATGTTTAATTTGGAAATCTAAATTCATATTCTTTATACTGAAATCCAATGCCTCAATCATGTTTATATAAATGTATACCTTAGTTTTCTGGTTTCTTTTTTTACATTTCTAACCTCATGGACCAGTAGATGAAAAGGAAAATTAATTCTGAGTATATACCAGTAGGTGTCACCATAACGGGATCCTGACAGGTGAAAAGGGTTCCTTAATTGTTCTTCACTGTCTCCTAATGTGTTCTCCATGTCATCTTCCTCCTGGAGTTCTTGCTGTTGAAAAGTGTTTGTCTCAGAGACAGTCACTTTTGGAATTTGTAATGAGTTCCTCAAATTCTAAAAAAGCATTCTAGGAACATGGATTTTAGGCAAGACACCAACTTGGATGCTAGTTTCTTTCCTCCTCCTCCTCCTCCTCCTCCTCCTCCTTCTCCTCCTTTTTAAGAGAGAGATGGGGAGAGAATGAAAGAGAAAGAAAAAATCAATTTATTTATTTTTTCCATCTGACCTTTTCTTCTCTGACACTTATTTGTGTACGTGGTGCTGGGGTTCAAACTTGGGTCCTCACTCATGCCACATAGGTGCTCCAACCGCTGAGCCACCACTCTAGCCCTTGAATGCAAGTTTCTTAACTGAGTTGGTCTTCAGTTTCCTCATTTCTAAAGTTTAAAATGCTTGCTTCATAAAGAGTCATTGAAACTAATTCATTGTGATAAGGTGTGTAAAGTGGATTCATTAGTGTAGATGAAAATTTTGATTCTTGCCTTCATGGAGCATTGGTGGGGACCATTTCCACCATGCTGATTGACAAGGTCCAGGCATGTGAAAGGGCTTGGCAAGGCCACCATTCCAGGAAATTGCCGCTATTATCTCTCCTAGGAATTGGATGTTTTCTTATTACGATCATGCTTATAACTGTGCATTTGCCGATCAAATTTCCAGAAAATTTTGTTATTGATGATAAAGACCTTTGTAAAAGTAATAATACTTCATTAGGTCTGTGGAGTCTGAGGGACAATGAGAAATGCCTTAGAAAAATGCATCAATACCACACTAAAAAAAGCCCAGATAACCAGAAATCCAACTTTAAAAAGTTCTTAAGAAAGTTACATTTACAGGAATGACTCTCACCCATGTTGATTTCATCTAGTCCTGTTAATGTTTTACCAGTTAAACAATCAAAGACATAATAGGAGATTTGCTGTTCCCACAGTACAGGGGCCACCGTATGTAGCCTATAATATTGGAGGACATTTGTGGTATCCACCTAGAGGAACCCAAATAAATAATTAGTAAGACCCTCCACCCACAGACCCACCATTGCTTTTTACAGGAATGTACAATAAAAATGGAGAATACTAACATTAATGGCAAATGGACTAACGTCCAGCACCTGCCCTTTCTTCAGAGACTTGTACGTCAGGGGCTACCATGGTGATGAGGGACAAAGGAACAAAAAAACAACATATGTAAACAGTTGCACATATATTATCTAAAAATCAAGTGTCCACGCTGCGTACTATGTGGGTGATTAAGGAACATGTTTTTCTACTTCTCATTTTGCCTTTGTTTTTAAATAGTTTAAGTTTCTACTTCTTAGAACTTAGTAAGGACACATAACTATTTTATTAAGGTTACCAATAGTAAGGTGACAACAACATAATTTTAATTAATTTAGAACTGTAATACAATGCTAATTGCTTGCTTGGAAAAGGGCACTAAAGCTGGACAATACTGTATTACCAAAAGCAAGAACATTTCCCAGTAAAATGCTTGTGCAAAACCTTCTGAGTAAATATAGAAAGCTGACCTTAATGTACTCTTTAAGTGTAACACAGGTAGAGGGTGTAATGTCTCAAAAAAAGACATTTACGGAAAAAGAAAAAGAAACATTGTGGTTAAAGAAAAAGAAACATTGTGGTTAATGCATCAAGGAAGTATGTTGTATTGATGGCTAATGACAGGGATTACTGAGAAATTTAAAAAGAAGTAAAAAATAATGAAACAGTAAATGAAAGTATTGTTTTGCTACTGTATAAAAGTTCATCACAATAAAGATCAGACGGCATTTTGCTCACTGTTTGCAATTTGTCCCGGAGGTTCGAGATGTTCCTCCATGGATTCCACTCATCCATTGGGGACCCAGGAGTTCTTCTGGGGCTGGCTCCTGACAGAGCATAATGTCAAGTAATGCATACAATGGACACTGGAGACAAATAAATGTGGGTTTACAGGCTCCACCACTTCCAGTTAAGTATTCTTATCTATAAGTGGGGATGACCTTGTAAATCTGTTCTCTGTTTCAGAGTATGATATTATTTCCCACCTCCTCTGCTTTCTGTCTGTACCTGAAAATCTCTCCATATCAGCTGTTCACAAGGTTAATGCTGATTTATTCTCTTTATTTTCCTTACATAGACTTCTTTTCACCCTAAATTTGAGTCTAGATAATAATTGTAGTTAATGTTTATTGAAATTCTAAAATAGCCCACAAATGAAACATATACATATGTGCACATTGTCTTAGACTCTTCAGATAACTATAACAAATACCATAAATAAAATGTCTTATAAATAATAAAAATTTATTTCCCACAGTTCTGGAGGCTGGGAAGTCCAAGATCCAGACAATGTTAGATGTGCTGTCTAGTGATGGTCTGCTTCCAAGTTCATGGGTGGTACTTACTTGATGGAAAGGGCCAGGGAACTCTTTGGGGCCACTTTCAACATATAAAGTTCACTGGGACATAAACTGACAGGCCGTAGCACATATGGAGGTATATTTATAATATTTTTTTCCTTAAAATAATCCTGCCTGATAGAGGAAAGCAGATATTATTTTTTTTCTACTTACAGAGGAAGAAACTTGTTCTGGATGGTTCAGAGAGTTTCTCAAGCCTGGTCACATATTAGGTGGTAGAATTTGAAATCAGAATTTGAACTCAGGCTCTAAGAACCGCACACTTTCCACCAAGTCCTGCTAACATAATGCTCCAAAATAATAGAAAAAAAGACTATAAACCTCACAAAGCCAATCAGTAGCTCCTCCTTTATTGTGACATACAGTTGCACAGGGTGAAGCTCCCTGTCTTCATTGGTTGAAAAGCCATGGTGGGTCCAGAGTAACTCATGAATGCTGGGCCTGGAGTCTGGCCAACAACTGCTATCAGGGACTGGGGCTCAGTTTAGCTAGACTAGGACTCTGGGGCAGATGTCAGATGGCAGCACAACCACCAAGCTGTCACATCAAATAACCCAGAACACATCCCACTGCTATCATCTTTCTGGATCCCAGCTCCAAGGTGTTGTCCACCAGAGAAAGATCAGCAGAAGGTGCAAATATCTAAGTTCCATTTAAAATATTAACAACATACTTAATTTTAGAAAAGTACCCAAATCATGCTATTTTCTATTCACTGATTTGTGGTCATATTGAACTTTTTTTAAAGTTCAATTGAACAAGTTTAAAATTAAGTCTGTCGGATGTGATTCTTTTCCTTTCGGTGATGAAATAGGTTGTTTTATTTTTAACCAGCTTTTTTGGGGTATGATTGACAAAAATTGCATATATTTATTGTATACAATATGATATATATATGCATATACGTACATATATACACATAGTAAAATGATCATAAAAATCAGGCTACCAATATGTTGGCAGATATATAGATAAATAAAGTGTAGTATTAACATTATTCATACAATGAGCTATTATTCAGCCTTTAAAAAGAAGGAAATTCTTCTGTATGCTGTTTTAAATTTTTTATTCCCTTTTTTAGATCTCTACATCTCTACAAATCTGGAGTTTCACTTGTAACTTCCATCCTGTTTCCGTAGCAATCAGTCCTAAGATCTGCCATGTACAAGGTCTTGGAATTAAGTCAACTTGCAATGCTCCAAATTTCTTTGTTGTGAAAAACATGTGGAATCCAAGGACAAGCCCTGGCACCAGTGTAGCTCCCAGATCTCCTTTCATTGTGTCAGTTAGTTGCTGATATGTAAGAAATGATCCTTCAACTTGTGACATGAAATGACTACTATTTATTGACTTAAAATTCTAATAAAGTGCTTGGATCATCTGAATGGTAATCTGTTGGTCTCATCTGCGCTCTTTCATGTATCTGCAGTGAGCTGGTATTTATTGTTCTCATTCACATGTCTGACAGTTGACTGCCTCAGGCTGGGGCCTGATACAACTTTAAAGGATAGCTCAATTCTTTTCCACATGGTCTTTCACCCTCCCTCCAGAAAACTAGCTTACATAGAGGTCTGAGGGTTCTAAGTGCAAACTCTAGTGCACAAGCAATTTTTGAATGGCTCTGCTTGAATCATGATTGCTAAAGTCATGGTAGTTAAAACCACATGCCCAGTCAGCTCAGATTCAAGATATAGATGTACAGATTGTCACATTGCAGGAGTATGTATGCAAGCAGGAAAAGGATTTATTGCTCGTTTTATATTCTTCCACAGTCAAGGGTATGCAAACTACTTCCACATATGAGATATACTCATCTCCATCTAGGAAACTTAAAACACTCAGTCAATTATGATACTTTTTTAACTTCTACTGTTTCATTACCAATTTTCCAGTCTTCATTAATAATTTTTTTGTAGTCTAGTCCCAAAGCCAATGACACATGATTTAGCATAATTTATTTGGTAGAGAATGCCCCATTTCTAGGTATCAAGTTCTATATCAGTTATCTTTTGCTGGAGAATAAATGATCTCAAAATGTAGTGACCTAAAACAATAGCCAACTACCATCTATACATTCTATGGGCTAGCAATTGGGTCTGGGCTCAGTTGGGTGGGTTAATAAGCTGCTCTCAACTACACTCACTCATATATGTGTGCTCAGCTGGTGGCTGGTGGCATAAATGGTAACCTGGAAATTGTTTAGGGCTCTTGCCCATGTGTCTTGTCATTCAAGTTTGTCAAGGTGATTGTGGGATTCCCAAAGGCAGCATGAGAGGTTAATGGAAGAGGACAAGAGACTTTCAAATTTTCTTCATGTTTGTCACTGTTCCATGGACTAATGAAAGTCACATGGTCAAGCCCATGTTTAATGCCTAGAGAAGAGTTTCAAAATCACACAACAATGGAGTTTTCATCCAGGTATGGGAAGTTTTTGAGGCCATATGCAATTCATTACACCCTTCTGACGTTTGTTCATCCTGATAAGTGGCTCTTCTTGTTTTGGTTCTGATTCTTTGGTTGTCATTGGTCTCTCCAATGAGCATTCAGCTTCCTATAGAAAGAAAAGGTTTCCTCTAAACCTGTATGCAATGACTATCTTGCCCTGTGTCCTTTTGAGAATATAAATTTACCAGGACACTAAATGTGTACTTGTATAGACATAAAACTCCTGGTTCTTCATATTTTTGTCACATGCTGGACGGTCACATACACAAATCTTTATGTCACCTTGCTGGAGAGCTGCGGGGGTAGATAAAGAAATTAGGGAGAAGTGGGCAACCATTCTGTTAGGACCACTGTCCAAATCTTACCTTCCTTGGGTGTATATTAAATATAAAGCAGATCTAAGTTTGGTAAAAGAACCACTGAAAATGGTATGGAATTTTTGTCTATGGGTAGAACTAAAAATCTTAGATGGAGCAGTGTATGGTTTAATCATAAACCAGTACCCTAGGCTGAAAGGGGGAATAAAATCAAGTACCAGGGGAAACACTTGGAGGTGGAGTTTGAATGTCTGCTAACATAGAGTAGGTGGAGCTAAGTGGATTTCCCACTAGCTGTACCACTAGAGACTCCCACAGTTCAGACCCTTTTCCTGGTTTCTGACCTGGATATACCATTGTTCAGAGTTGAGGTAGCTTGAGGTCACAAGTCAATCAACAGTGAGTAAATGGAGACCTTTGCCCCACTGCGTGCTGATACAAATCGTAAAACCATTTATTTCTTTTGTGCAAAAGTTTAGGAAGCATTAATGTATTTAGTTCGACAAACATGCATTATCTAGTTATTATAATATTTTTCATAGTTCTCATTTTTCTCATAAATACACACATACATACATATATACATATATATATATATATATATATATATATATATATATTTCTATTTTCTATTAACTGGTTAATTCTATAAGGACAGGGCCACAGTCACTGCCATGTTCTTGATTCCTTGGACAGTAACTACTTTGACTTGCCTGGAGTTAAAAAACATTATATATATATATACATATATATATGTATATATATACACATATATATATATATACACACACACACACACACATACATATATATATATATGTATATGAAATGAAGTATTTGTACATATACTAGAGATACAATTGGAAAATAATATGGCCTCTGCCCTTGAGATATTTGCATACAAGAAAAAAATTTTTGGTGCATATCATTCTCTGGTTGCATATCTGCATGAGATAGAGTGAAGAATGTGATTTACTATGATTCTTAGGACACCCTTTAGTGTCTTTAATCGATTCACAAGACCATTTTCAGTACAAATGAGGCTCCTTTTGGCCTTCGTGCTGTACCACTCATGAGGCTTTCTTAGAGAATCAGACAGGCATGTAGAAGGAGATGTTTCAGTTCACATGCCTAGTAATCATCCTCTACTGCGTTAAGAAAAATGTACTGACTCTACTTTACTACAGGTTAAAGGTTGTGCTTTCTCCACCATTACAGAATCATTCATACAGAATCATTTCAGTCAGACCAATTGCCTGCCAAGTAGAATGACTGAGACTGACTGATCCGAGCAGAAATTATGGTCTATAATGGTTTTTCTGCTTCATGTGCAGAAACAGCCTCCAGCTGGATCTAGTTGAGCTAGACTAAGTTGTATTTGATTCATTGACTTTGCTGCAATTGGTCTGTATCACAATATGGCAGAGACGCAGAGCTGCAGTCTTTTTGTTCACATGCATTAAGTGTCTTGGAATAAGTCAGATAGCCTGCATCTTTTGGCCTCATTTTCATTTGCTCTGGTCATTTAAAATGATTGGAATACTTTGAAACATATATTAAGGCATTTTAACACCATATGCACATGTTGAATCACATTATATTTAGAGAATGCTTTTAAAGTTTATTTTGCACATGAGTTTATAATAATAATAATAAATTGAATAATGTGATAATTATGTCCCATATATAATGTTTACATGCTTTTCAGTCCTCAGCGCTATAAGTCTCACATGAAAACTCCTCCAACCAGGTAGCGTTATCATCTTCGTAAATAGCCGATGACTCTTGGATTGAAGAGATTATACAACCCCTAATGTCATACAGTACAAAGTAGTAGCAGGGGTTTGAACTTAAGCAGTCAGAGTCCACACTTGGCTGTTATCCATCCATCCTATAGATTTTTCCATCCCACCCTCCCTCCTTCTTTCCTTCCTTCCTTTTATCCTTCCTTTTTTCAACAAGCACTTCTTAAGTATTTCTTCTTTTGCACTTAAACACAATGAAGTATGTGTTTTAGTCTCTTAAAGAGACTAAAATTAAGAAAAATAATTATGTAAATAAAATTTGCATATAAATGTAACAAAGGCTATAATATATTAGAATGGCATTCTAATATAATACATCAAGTGGAATAGAATTAGGACAGATATGAGGTCATGTTTAATGTCAATTGTTTTCCCTTCTCTAGTCCCAGACTGAGAAAACCTCTCGGTGTTCAAAAACTACTTGTTGCAATCACAGAAAACTGTCTCACAAAGGAGATGACATTGGACTTGACCTTGGCCTAGAGTAAATACTCAAAAGTATGAAAGAAAACTTTAACTTAATTATCAAACATTTATCCAGCATCGTGTTTTATTCTATGCCAAGTATTCTTTTAAGCACTTTGCAAATATGAACATAAATAATCCTCATAACAATTATTAGCCTCATTTCCTGGATGAGAGTAGAGCTCTGCAGAGAGGATGAGTAATCTGCAGCAGACATGTGCAGTCTGGCTCCAGGATCACGGCTTCCAGCCACTGCTTCAAACATCCTCAGAGGGCTGGGTGTGTTCTCCAATGGCTTGAGATTAAGAGACATTTCCCTTCTAGAAATGTTTTGTCATTTTGTCATGATATGTATAAAGAGGTATTTTCATCTCCACTTCATTAAAGATGGAAAATGGAATTTATGCTTTTAGAACATAACTTAAAATAACAAAAAATAGGTTTTATTTGGTTATTGACAAACTCCAGTCACAGTTGTGGGTACATATGTGCACACAGGATGGTTTGTGTTCCATGGGATTTTCAGTTCTTTTTTCCTACCTGGCTCCCACCTATCTATCTTTGTAAGTTTCTCAGTTTGTCCATTTTTATTTCCCTCTATAACTTCATATACATCAGAACAAATCAAGCATTAGGCATAGTAGTGCATAGAAGGAGCATAAACTTAATTTGCAGTTTTCTGTCCTAGCTTTGAGTTAAGTATTGCCTGGCTATGTGATCTTATTTTTTCTGAGCAAAGCATTTGGAATCATGGAGAACTTAGTATGAATACAGGATTTTCTAATTCTGACTATATAACTTTGACAAGTTATTGAAACTTTACATGTCAGTTTGTTTGCATAACAAGAGACAATAATTCCCACTACATGAAGTTTTGTGTCAAAACGTATAAAGCACTTGGCATAGTACCTGACCCAGTAGACAGTGGTTATTATTATAGTTTTAACCTTGGGGAATGATCATTCTACTTCTGACCTCACATTTCTGCCAGTCATGTCCTAGCAAACCATCCTTGACTTGGCTTCTAAGAAAAGATTGCTGTCTTGGTCCCCTTCCTTCCTTCTCTTTTACCCTTTCTCTTTTTTAAATTTTATTTCCCCTTTTTGGAATTTTTCAGCCTTATTGTATATAATTAAGTACAAATTGTGTCTATTTACGGTGTACAATGTGATATTTTGATAAATATATACCTTGTGAAATGATTACTATAATCAAATGAATTAGCATATTCATCACTTCACATAGTTAGAATTTCTTTTAGTGGTGTGAATATTTATAGTCTATTTTCTTAGCAATTTTCCTTTTCTCTAATTTTTCCTAATGCTATCCTCTGGTCTCAGAAATGTTATTGTGCAAGATAAAAATACTCTAAGCCATCTTGTTGAGTGATAGCCAGACATAAAAATTCCTTGCCCTGCATTTCATAGCTTGCTATATTTCACTCCCTTTGCCTGACTCAAATATCTCTAACATCCCCTTTTCTCCAGAGGGACAAAATTCACTGCTTTATGCTTAAATAAATACAGTATTTCCTCTCATCTCAGGGATGTTCATCTTGCTCTTTATAATTAATTCTCTCATACTTTAAAAAGTCTCACATTGAATTTCTTCCAATATTTCTTGTTCATCTTCACTAATCCCACATTAGTTGAGATTTGATCAGAAACACATCCCACTGGGAACGAAGCCTCCAACTTGATGTTGGAGGTGGCCTCAAGAAAGACTGTCATTCTTCATTGAAGTTAAAGGAACACCCAGCCAAGATCTGGATAAGCATAAAGAGATCCAGGGCAGCAGGGAGCTGGAGATGCTGTGAGCCTGGTTGCCACCATGCACCAACTAGGTGAGCTGGATCATTGGCAATGGGTGTGAGTCCAACAGAGACCAGTGCCAGCACAGATCTGCTCAGCTTAAACTGGAAGAGATTGCTCCTCATTGCATAATGGCAATATTACTTCTCCTAGAAGGTCAAAGTTGATCTCTCTTAAAATTATAGTCCCATCATCTTTTAAAACTTCTTCATTCATGCCACAAGGAGCCCAATGTGTCCAGGTAGCAGGCTCCAATTTAAGTCTGACAAAATGCCTACTGATATATCCAGTGGAAGCTATGTTTCCTTGAAAACTGAGACTTTTAGAACAACAAAGCACAATGCTTTAGGAATGGGAAACAACAGTTTTGCTATAAGATTTGGAACAAATTGTACAAATTATGCTATGTACATATATGAATATACCACAGTGAATTTCACTTTTGTGTATAACTATAGCATACTGATAACAAAAATAACAAATAAGTAGAAGAAAAATCTGCAAAGTAGATGAAGGGGAACAGGGGTGGGGGTTGCAGGAGGGGTGGAAGAGAGGAAGTACTGGTTATGGAAGTAGAGCAAATTATAGTCCATGCATGCATCACCATGTTAAAATGAGCCCCAATATTATGTATAAATATAACACACTAATAAAAACATCAAAAAATAAAATAAAAGGGTCCACTTTTATTTCTGTTCTTGATTCAAAGATACAGGAATTCTCACTGGAAGAAACAGCTGATGGTTGTTTCTGGTTGCAGATTTAAAGTATATCTGGGAGGACATGAATCCACTCTCCTGAAGTGTTATCACCCAGCTGGTACTGTGACTGGGGCTTCGAAAGGCCATTTCACCATTCTATCAGGCCAACAGCTTCAGGGTGGTGGTAAATGTGGAAGATGAGTGACTTCTATGCACATTTGTCAATTATCACACTTCATTTACTATCATATGAGTTCCTTGTTCAGAAGCACTGTTGTGATAAGTACTAAAGCATGTAAAAGGAATTTCTGGATCCACAGGTGTAAGGTCTGCTGCAGGCACTACAGTCAGGATAGCCAATTAGTATCCAAAACATGTCAATTCTGATTAAATCAATGTCCTGTCTCATTCAGGATGGAGCTGATTCTGTGTAACCAGCTTTCTACTTGACACTTGGTGGATCTCCCTGGGAATAATGTCATATGGAAGCTCCTGCTGTAAGATTTGATCTACAGCAGTGACTATAGTCACAGCCAAAATGACTAAAGCAGATGAACAGCTTTCATTTTTACCACAATGGCCACTTTGTTCATGAGGCATTGACTGGGTAGAGACTAATGCCTACAGAAATGGTCATCTCTTCTAACTTCCTATTGAGATCCTATTCTGCTAAAAATGTTTTTTGGTGAGTGTTAGCATTTGACACATATATATCTTCACAAACAATACATTCAGAGAGATTCATACTTGTATTTCTTCCCCAGACTCCTCTGTTTCTTCCAAGTCCCTGATCATTCTGTGAAATCATTAGATTCTGTCATTGAGTCAGTGTGAATCCATACTTCTGGTCATTTCTCCTTTCAGGAAGAATAGCCACTTGTATTGCTCAAAATTCTGGCCACTGTGGGTTTTTCCTTCACCATGCTCCTTCCAGCATGTCCCAGGAAGTGTCTGCAGTGTACAGTTATTCCTCTTTCTGTAGTGCCAGTGTATTATGCTGAACTATCTATACATCAGGTCTATATTTTCTTCTTTCCCAGCCAACTCTGCATAGGTAATGGGTATAGTTTGAGAAGGAAAAGACAATAAAGGAGAAAAATGGGTCGTAAGCATTTGAACCACTTGCTTATGGAAATTGAATGAGCTTAATCTCATATTACCATTTCCGTTTGAAGATGGAGTTCTACTGTGGTCTCTCAAGATTATGAATTGATTGGTCAGGCATAGATGTGCAGATCATAGTTAGGTATTAGGTTCCTACCAAGGCCAAGAAGCAAGCAAGAAACTGCTTTCAAAGGAGAATAATTGTCTGCAAAGAAAGGCATAACTTCTTTTCAAAATCCCAAAGGTCTGCTCTGTGAATTACTCAAAGGTTCCATGTAGTCTTTCTTCCTGTCAGACACTTCAAGCACAGTTTTCTCTTGTGGCTCTTACAGCCCAATGATACATCAATTTTCTGTGTTTTAGACTCCTTTTTGTTGCTGAGACAAAAAGACCTGAGAGTAAAAATGTAAATGAGGAAAAGTTTATTTTGGCTCATGGCTTCGGAGGTTCAGTCCATAGATGGCCAACTCCATAGCTCTGGGTCCAAGGTGAGGCAGAGCATCATGGCAGAAGGGCATGGCAGAGAAAAGCAGCTTAATAATGACAGACAGGAAGCAGAGAGAGAGAGAGAGAGAGAGAGAGAGAGAGCGCTGTGCTCCCAGCTACAAAGTATAAATCCCAAAGCAAAATCTCAATGACCTTCCTCCTTCAGCCACACCCCACTTGCCTACAGTTATCACCTAACTAATCTTTATCATTTAGCCTCTGAAAATTCTTACATTGTTTCATACATGAGCTTTGGTGGACATCTCATTGCTAAATCCTAATACTTGGCACCCTGTATATATTATAGGGACTTCTGTTCTGAATTTCTACTAAAATGGAAAGTTTTTTTAAATTATACTTCCAAATGAAGCATATTTTGCATTTGACATGTAAAGAAGTTCAATTAGTGCTCTTTCTTCAGTTATGAGTTTATAAACAAGTTGCTGCATCTGACCCCTCTCATAACTGAAGAAAGAGCACTAATTGAGCTTCTTTACATGTCAAATGCAAAATATGCTTCCTTTGGAAAGAATGTTTCAACATGCCCCATATCATTGGATGTTTAGAAATTTAATGGTATTACTGATCCTTGAATTTTTATAGAACTTATTTCCTATGCACTGTCTGCAAGGCTTATAAATAATGCTTAGAGTAGTTGCTATTACATTCTCATCCTACTCAGTCACCTAAATGTTGTAAATAAAATGAAGCATCATATCTTACTGAACATATAAGCCATCAGGGTCCCTATGGACTAGATTATGATACAAAGCTGGAGAATCAATATAGCCCTGAAGTAGGATCGTGATGATGTATTGTTGGCTCTGACAGGTGAAAGTAAGCTGCTTCTGGCCAACTTTACTAACATGTATGCAGCAAAGAGCACTTGCCAGATCAATAGTCCATACCATATGCCAGAGAAGACATAAATTTGCTCTCATAACAAAACCACACCTGAAAGAGCATCTGCAATTGGAACAGCCATCTGGTTAAATTTATGGAAGTCACTTTCTTCCATGCAGACCAAAGACACAAGTTAAGTGGGAAGTGATAGAAATCACTATCCTTGCATCCTTCCTTTCAATTCCTTAGTAATCACATCTATCTCCAGTCCCTCCAGAATGCAATGTTGTTATCATAATATTTAGGTAGGAAGGAACGTATTTGAAATTTTGTCAAGCTAATGGGCCATCTTAGTCTCAGGAAATGGGATTCTAGGAAATTTAGTTTCAGTTTAACTAGATTGATACAATATCAATCCAACATGTCCCTTTTCTGAACTCTGAACTCTGACCAGTATCATACTTTACTGAGTTCTTAGTTGTGTTAAGAAACTGTATCCCAAACTGGGAAATAAAACAGAAAAATGACCACATGAACTTTAAATGTTATGAGCATTGTCATAGACTATGTTTGGATTATTTTATTTACAATGCTTTATATGAAAAGCAGTCATAAACCTATGCTGTAGATGTGCATGGCTATGTGCTTCAGCAAATTTTATTTTAAAAAAAGGTGGTGGGTATTATTTGACTTACTGGCTGTAGTTTGCCAACTCCTACTCTACAGGAATATAGATTTATTTGACTTACTATTTACCATGGATTAGGGCCTACACCCTGGGAAGTGAAATATTAACTTAAGGATTTATATTTTGTAAGTGACTTTTGTTCAGAGAAAATACAAGTTTTCTATCAAGTAGAGAAAATATCCCCAGTTGGATTGTACTGCATGACATTAGCTACCTCTGTTTCTTATATTGCAATTTTAATTCAATAGTCTATCTTTCATTAATTATAAATACCTCCATCTCCCTTATACTCTTTGGAACTGGCTTCACCAACTCCCATTTCCCTCAGTATTGCCTCAAATAAATCTTTGATGCCTGTTAACTATACATGCAGGAGAGCCACATTTTTAACTTTGGATAATCATACTTAGATAGTTTTCGGATTGTTTTCAGTATTTGACCTCTTAGACCTTTCTCAGACAGAAGGAACTTGTCCTGCTAAACTCATAAATAAAGAAGAAACAATCAAGAGGATCCTGCTCCAATATTTCCCCCAGTAAGATCAATTAGCCCTCTTTTTCCTGGGTAGGAAGGAATTGGGATATCCATCCTGCTCTTTAGTATGGCCATGCATATTGCTCCAGCTCTCTAGCATGGTCCACAGGCCAGCAGCATCAGCATTCCTCAGCAGTTGTCAAAAATTGCCCACTCATGGGCCTCACCCAGGCGTGCTGAATAAAGAAGTGGGTTCTAGCAATTAGCATTTCGAGGAACGTTTTAGATCATTTTAATGCAATATTTGAGAATCTCTGTTCAAAAGGTGTCCAGTGGAGGATTCAGGTTCTCCCTTATCAAATAGGTATTTTATACAAAGCTCAGCCCCGTTCTACAATATGTACTTTTTGGGGTAACAGCCTGTCTTCAGCTTAGAAAGATTTACACATTGCTGCTGGTGGAGAGGTTTTCAGATGTGTGTTATTTTATAAGGATGACTTGCTCATTCTCGATAACTATTTAATTGTCGAGTTAAATTTCTTTCCACTGCAGGACTGTTTCATAAAGAAGGATGGAAATTAATTTGGGAAAGTGGTGTGTGCAAGCCAGACACTTTCCTCCATGCCCTTTGCAGCTCTACAATAATTCACAACTGTTTTCATAAAGATGAAGATTTAAAATGCATTTCCACATCATCTCTGATTCCTTTCCTATCCATAATTCATTTCCACTCAGACAGATGACATAAAGGGAGACAAGGTCAGGGAGGGAATTGTCATGAAGTATCAGAATATGCTACAAGCATCTGTATACAGTCACCGCTCTATGATGGGTCAATTTAGGATTTTTTAACTTTACGATGGGACAAAGTGAAAAGCATTCAGTAGAAACTGTACTTTGAATTTTATCTTTTCCTGAGCTAGTGACCTGTAGTATGATACTTTCTCGTGATGTTGGGTGGTGGCAATGAGCCACAGCTCCCAGCCAGCAAAGAGATCACAAGGACAAACCAACAGTACTCCACTGTGTACCATGTTGTTTAGCCAGGATGTTCAGTAGGTTTGGAATCTCAAATGCATTTTTGACATATGACAAGTTTATCCGAAGGTAATCCTATCCTAACTTGGGCAACATCTGTACTCACAATGGGATTCAGAAATGGGTCCTGGGCGGAGTGTATTATTCAGTTATGTTTAAAGCTATGGTGGGTTTTCTGGAAATGCCAGTTCATAGTAACCCACTGGGTAAGTCTCAAGTCAAGCTGAAGAATGAGCAAACGAGACAAGCAATAATAATGTAGACAGCCTTATGGTGCTTTTTTGATACAGTTCACTGGTAGGGTGAAGCTTTCTTGCAGCCATAATTAATCCTTATGGAGACTAACATGTTGTTATAGGAAGTACTCCTGTAACGATGCTTTGCTCCTGGAGGACCTGGCTGCAAGGCTGATCCAGGCTACTGGAAAAAGCACTTCTTAGTTGACACGTTCTGACACACAAAGGGCAGGGGTATGGTGTTTGCTGCATGACTTATTTGTGTCACAGACCTTGATGTCACAGTGGTGCCTGTCTTGTCCCTGTGTGCTGCAGCATTTCAGGCTTAGAGCTCAGATAGCACAGATAGAGCACAGAGTAGGTTTCCTCGGGAGATAATTTCTTTCTATAATCATCATGTCTGTGTTTTACAATAGCCACGAAAACATATGCTCCCTCATGGAGTCAACATCTCAGGAACAGAACCTCGTGATTATTCTCTCTAACTTTCATCAGTTTTGATCACTTGGGCAGCTGCCTCTAAGGTAATTCTGGATCCATCTTGGCTCCCAGGTCCTCACTGAATGTTCTAAACCACTTTCCCTGCCATTTATCAGCACCGTTCAGCTACTGCAGAGGGCAGCCCTTGACTAGTCCTGAGGCCTGCTGTCATAGGTGGGTGGGTGGAGCCTAGGAGAGCCTGCTCTGCCAGTTGCTGGTCCCAGGGGCTCTTCTGGCCTCTCTACCTCCCATCTCCAAAGTGAAAAATCACAAACACTAATTTTGTTAGTTCACATGAAGTAGATATGACTCTGAGGATGGATGTTTTCATCTAAATAAAATGAACAAATAATGACAGATTATTTATTAATTTTACAAAAAAGATAACTACTCACAATTTCATGATATTTTTACTCATTTGATGAGTACTTCATTTATGTTTCTATTATATATTAGTAACAAATACGTATTATCTTACAAATAATATAAAGTGTGATTTTAGAATGTTCAACATATTCTGGGTACTATGAAAAATGCTTGCATATGTAATGGGATATTTTGTAAATGATTGTTTTATATTTATTCATTTTATTAACAAATAATTTATAAATTTGTGGTGCGCAGCATGATTTTTAAAATTTTGCTTTTAGTTGATGAATGATAATTGTGTATATTTAAGGGATATAATGCAATGTTTAGAAACATATTTACACTTTGGAATGATTCAATCAAGCTCACACTGTCTCACATACTTTCACATACAATTTCTTTTCTATGGAAAACTATTTACAGCCTCATTTTTCAGTAATTCTGAATACACAATGCATTGATATTTTTCATAGTTACTGTTTGTGTGATAGGTCACTGCAGTTTCTTCCCGCTAACTATCTGAGCGGGAAGACTGTTTGGTTGGCATCTTTTCTCTCTATACCCATTCCTTCATCCCAGCCTCCTATAACCCCCATTCTCCCTTTCATCTTTTTTCACATTCCACATTTAAAGACTTTTGTACAATGGCTAAGTTGAGCTTATTGACACATGTGTTACCTCAGATGTTTTCATTTGTTGGTGGTAGTGTTGTGATAACAGTAAAAACCTACTCTCATCACTTTTCAAGTACACAACACATTGTTCTCAACACATAGCCACCATGTGGCGCAATACATCTCCTAACTTATCCACCAACTGGAATTTGGTGCCTTTTGACAATATTAATGGGCATGTCCCTTTGTCTTCTTGAGCACCTGGCTGTTACCCCAGGGATTGGGTGGTAATTCTAATTTGTTTTCCATAAGGACTGTTACAGGAAAGAGACAGTCTATATTCAAAAATATGATCTGCTGCCAGACGATGATAGTCTTACGAGCTTTGAAACATCTTCAAAAATGAATCTTAATATTTTTTTATCTCACACTTTAGGAACTCAACAGCCAAAACCAACAGGGTAGACAAAAATTTACCTTAAATATGAGAAAAAGGGGCAGGAGAGCAAAGGGCCATATTTATGCTAAATAAGTGAAGGTCGTACCAAGGACTGAAAGTAGTTCTGGCCTCTGTTTTACCTTAGAAAGCTCTGGAAAGAGGTCAGACCATGGGCTTCC
Organism: Aplodontia rufa; assembly: GCA_004027875.1. Taxonomy (NCBI): domain Eukaryota; kingdom Metazoa; phylum Chordata; class Mammalia; order Rodentia; family Aplodontiidae; genus Aplodontia; species Aplodontia rufa. The sequence continues at coordinate 18,672 of PVKS010019206.1, forward strand.
TTTTGGCCAATCTGGGGAGCAATCATATAAGAAGTGACTCTGAAGTTTGCCTTCCTGTCTCAGCCTTGGGTCACATGTCTGATGTAGATAGGACTCAGAAGTCAACATGGGGCTGTGGTGGGGAGGAGGGAAGTTGTCAAGTAGATCACAAACGCAGGTGCAGAGTAGAATACCTAAGTCAGACACATAGGAGGCACAATTAATTTTTAATTTTGTCCTCTTGAAACCCTAGCCTGTACTATAGTATCGGATGTCCCTAAAACAGATTCCATTTTTGCTGATATTGCCTGGGTAGTCAAATTTTTCTACTGCATGCCACACTGCTAAGAAACATGGAAAAATGCTATGTGATGATCAGTCTTTCCTCCTCTTCGGAGTATTGAGAATCCTTTTTCTTATTTCCATGAATAACACCATTTTTTAAAAAAAAATCAGACTTGTCATTGTAGCTTCTCTTTATTTTGTTATGACCTTGATATATGTTACTACAATTTTATAGACTTTCTATTAAATGTATTTAAGTCCTTCTATTTCCAGATAACATAAAGGAAGATACCTTTTTCCCATCTGTAAAATGATTCAGAATCATGCAGCAGAATGAGTAACTTCTGGGAAGATTTCCATGCTCAATAAAAATATTCTCATCTCATTCAGAGCATACAAATTCTTGCTGGTTTCAGTCACAGAGGGTGAATATCCCTGTTCTGTCTTGGTCACCTAGATTGCTTTCTGATTTTTCCTCCCTCAGTTAATGCTTTAAATTTTAGGCTTTGTGTTTCCTTGAAATCTGAATTTTGTACTGCAGGTAGTTTGTGTGACATAAGCATTTAATAATATACTATTCTTGAAAAGTCCTTTTCAATCACTTTTGTTATTTCTTCTATATATCCTAGTGAGTAAACAAATTGGAGTTTTTTATTATAAAGAAGGGGAACTTGGAGGTTAAATGATGTCACACAGGAGAGCAAGAGATACACCAACAGCAGAAATACCAAGTCTTTTAAAACCATCTATCTGTCTTAACTGGCATTGCCCTTTAATTTTTGTCATTTCCATCATGATAAATAAAACATGAGGTTTGCATTTAAGTCATTTACATAGGTCCTGGCTCTGAGGAAAATGCGGTCACCCAAGTTTCTTTCTTCTTTTTTACTTCAGGGCCTAGTTGATTGGACTGAGCTGATAAATGAGATTCCTGGCTAAAAAGGGTACAGTAGTGACCCACTGATCTAGTGCTTTCTCAGAACAGGCTTGCTCAAGCCCCAGGCTAAGGGTTCAATTTGCTGTACAATGAAGCAGGAGCCTGTCAAGATTGGTGTAGCCTCCATTCATTTTTATTTTGCTCATGTCTTTGCCCTGTGCTGAGATTTTCTGCTATGGCAGATTTTTTTTTTCCTCCCTTGACTTGGGTTCTTACTTTGAACTTAGGGCTACTTCTATTAACCTGCCCTCTTCCAGTTTTTTTTTCCTCTTCCAGTTTTTTAATTCTTCACAGAACTAGAATATTATTGCCATATGCCCATAATTATGAGTCTTTATTTGTTTACTTAAAGCATGAGGACAAATAATAGCCTCTCCATGGGACAGCTTTGCTATTAGAATCCAACAATACTCAACTGAATTTCAGAAAATTACCCAACTTATTAAAATTACCATCACTATTTCTCCCACTACTACCACCACTGTTATTACGTCCACAAATGGTAGCATGTCCTTATGTGGAAGCCTTTAGAGCACTAACAGCCAGCAATACTTGCTACCCAGCCGGTGCTCAGTCCCTGTAGCTGAAAGACACCAAACCGATTTCTGACATCAATTATTTAACTTCTTTGTTTTTTGGATCACTTTTGTTGCTTTACTTCAAATGTTTGCTCTTATTAATTTACACAGAATGCAGGTTTAGAAACTCTGAGAAAAACATCTTTTCTTCTTTTAATTTCCCTTGACTTTGTCACTTTTCATTTTTTTTTTCCAGAGTTGAGAGATTTGTAAGTAGATCCAAGCAACGATCACTCCTCAAAAGTGCAGGAATAAAACTTAGGGAAACTGAGTTGTGATCCTAAAATTTCACTTTATTTAGGTTACTCAATAATTATTGATTATAATCAGAGCAAGACAATAGTGGGGCCAGTGGCACATAATGTTGTTGGAGAAATAAACAGAATATCACCTTTGAGGATGTTAAATTTACAGTTCTGTGCCTTCTTCTAAATATTCAGATTATACTATATCATATTGGACAAACATGTTTATACAACTACTTGGACCATTTAATTAAATTTATTAAATCAACTGGTTGCTTGGGACATTATGAAATAACAGCACATTGAAACCAGGATTAGAGTCAGTGTAAAGAAACTCTCTCCTTCAGGTTGTAATTTGCCTTTTATTGGCCAGGAACACAGACACTCGGACTAGAGTAGTGTTGAATAATCATGAACCCTTACAGAACAATGTTACAAAAATATAAGCAAAGAGGCTTGCAATTAAAACACAAGCATTGAAAAAATTAATGTCAAGTAATTGATATCAGACAGATTCACTTGATATTTGAAGATGGCTTTTTACATTACTTATGATAAATTGGTGATGAATACAACCATCCAAAGAAATGCCTGAGCTGTAAATTACCCTATATGCAAATTTTGTTTGCAATACCTTCAGATTAAATATTTAAGAAATTTCAAGTATTCCTCCTTAGTAGGGAATACTTACATTTTATCCTCCATGTTCTCAGACTGGGGGTGAAATTAAACCTCAGTTGTCAGGAGAAAAGAGCATGCAAGAAATATTTCTACCTGGGCACAGTGGTGCATGCCTGTAATCCAGCAGCTCAGCAGGCTGAGGCAGGAGGATTACAAGATTGAGGTCAGCCTCAGCAACTTAGTGAGGATCTAAGCAATTTAATGAGACCCTGTCTCAAAATTAAAAATAAAAAGGTCTGGAGATGTAGCTCAGTGGTAAAGCACCTCTGGGTTCAATCCTCAGGAAAAAAAAACAAAACAAACAAACACAATAAAACAAGAAATAGTTGTAGCTTCTTTGTGTTTCTCATTCATTCTTCTGCAAAGAAGGATGAATGGCTCTCCTATGGATGGATTATCTCTTATTGCTATATTTCCAGGAAAGAGTCAAAACCAGGACTGTAACTTTCCATCCAAGTTGTTGACACTAATAATAACAAAGTATATGTATTTATCTTATTTTTATCTCTATTAATTCATTTTTGAATGGTTCTTAATTCATAGGAATAGGGAGATAAGTGTAATTAATTAACATGAACCCCAAATATCTACAGTTCTACTGACCTATGGAAATAAACCTTTAAGTTGACACTTAGGATTTTATTTCCTTTTATATGAAAATTGCTAGATATTGTAAACTCAAACAAAATATTGTGATTAAACTTATCCTGATTGAACATAGATTTAGTGGTAATATATTGCTGCAGAATTATTAATATTCAAGCAAATTGGTTGGTACTTAGCACTGTTTGTAGGCTTTTATTTTTCATTTTTATTTTTCGTAGTGGAAATTAAATCCAAGGGAACTTTATTACTGAGTTCCAACCTAAAACTTTTTTCTTTTTTTTATTTTGAGACAAAGTCTTGCTAAATGGCTGAGGGTTTGTAGTCTTTTAATTAACATTTTAATAAAGCATATTGTAATGGATATGTGAATATTTGCACTCACATGCTCGTATTCAGTTGATGTAAATGTCATTGGAAAATTTGGTGTGTGTGTTGACACCATAAATCCTTTAGTGATAACCTTGTTGACGATTCATTTTACATGTAAAACAGATAATATTCCCATTTCCTGACTCAAATCCCTTCATGTGGACATTGACTGCATGTTATAATTAGCTAGGGAGTTTTGAGACTGTATACAATGCTGGATTTCCTCTCCAGGGATTCTAATTTAATTATTCTGAATAAAGTCTGGCTGAGAATAGTTCTGGTTCTTCACGCATTTCTTATGTACCAACCAGGGATGACACTACTGCTCAGATGTTGGTCCTAGAGAGCTCTTTTGCAGATTGTCAGGTTCACCTAAGAGTAGATACTTGCAAAATTATTCTCAAGTATCTTAATACAGGGAGCTATAATTCAACATATTTTGGGTGTGGCATTTTTGTCCATCCCGAACATGGTCAGGTGTGGAAACCTTAGCATTACTTCTCTTAGCTACTTGGTAGCACCATGGACAGTACCTTTAATTTCTTGGAAGCTGGATTTCTACAATCTTACATTAAATTGAAGAAGATTGTAAAGATGGAAAAAAATAAAAGGGGCATTTTCCATAACACAAAAATTTCAAATTTCAAATATTTCCCACAGGTCACACAAGCAGGGTGAAGAAGATAGCTGGAAGCTTTATCTCTCATCATGCTCAATTATCCATCTATACTGGACTTTCTTCATCCCCTAATTTTCCACGCCCCCACCTCCACTAGCCTTGTTAACTCCTTCCCTTCTTTACCTTCAAGAGTCAAATCTTCAGGAAATCATCTCTGACTTCTCTAATTTTCTTTTTATGCTTTTCTAAATATATGTTGCTACACTTAACACTCTTTGTATCCATGTGCAATGATGGATTCAGCAATCTTACTATTGGACTAAAGTTCTTCTCTACCAGGTTGTGAAATCCAGGGTCTGTGTTTTTGTTAGCTTACTTTCATGTCCTTGCCTGTACCACAGAGCTAAGCACCTAATAAACACACAAAGAGTATTTGTTTAATTGAATTGAATATATTAGCAATCATAACGCAATGTATTTTTTTTGTCCTCACTTAACATAAGATGGAATATCTGGATCATGACATCTACTTTCCACTGTGGTGTGCTATTTATGACCCGTACTAAACATGTGCAAGAGAATCTTTTACTATCACATAAAAAGTTTTTTATGACAGTAAGCTGCTTGTTGCTTTCAATTATGTATGAGTTACAAGGAAAAATGTACTGACTGGTCAGAAAGCAGAGGGATTATAGTGTGTCTATTCAAGAATCTGCAAGATACATTTTCATTTTTTTCTCTAAAGTTATATTCTGGATTCTTTGTGGAGAGAGAGGAGGGGGGTTAGATGCTAGATACATGTTAGAGGCTAGATGATAGAAAGAGATACAAAGATACAGATACATGATCTCTTTTTCTTCTAGTCATCAGTACTTACTCTATGAAGAACGAGGAAAGTAGAATATTACTATATGCTAAAAGAAATACATTCTTCAAATAGTTACATTTAATCTCCAGGTGATCTTATCTACTTGTGTTGCTTAGATACCACTTATGTGATGGTGACTGGCAAGTGTGTATCTCTAGTCTGACCTTTCCTCTGAATTCCAGGCTGCTGTGCCAGCTTCCTTCCCACTCAACTTCTCCACTTGGTTGTCTAACAGGAATCTCTAATCCAGCATGTCCAAAACTGACAGTCTGACTCCCCTCTACACATTTCTGATCCTTCTTCTGCCCCCATCTTTCACACTTCAGTGAACACCACTATGATTCATTGAGCTGAGCTGGGGTGGATAGTTGTTCTAAACTCCTCTGGCTTCCTCAGTACTCATTCCCGATCTGTGTCACTGTCGAAATATGTCCTGAAATTGTGCTCCTGCTGTGTGTCCTGGACCTCCGCCCCATTTTGTATCATGATCCGGTAGTTCACACAGACTACTGTAGGACTCAGGCTGCATTGGTCTGTGGGTGAAGATGGAGAGCCTCAGGGAAGAATTCTACCAGGCTCTGATTGCTCAGCTTGAGACTTTTTGCACTTTGAGACTTTTCTCATATAAAACCCCAAAAATGCCCAAGTGATTTAAATCAACAAATATTTTCAGTACCTCTTGAGAAAAGTTATTATTTCTAATTAAGTAGACACAAACTGAACAAGAAAAAGGGCAAATCTGGTATGACTCCACCTACGTGAGGCACCTAAAGTGGTCGAAACCTAAGCAACGAAAAGCAGAATAAGGAGGACCAGGGGCTGGAGGAGGCTCTCGTATTATACGAAATTAGTCGAAGAAGAGGAATTTGCAACACTCTTCAGAGAAGAAAACTCTTGATTAATCTCCAACCTTGCAAAGATTACTGTGGATACCCAGGAAAAGAGAAATAAGCAGAAAGGTGAAAGTGTATAAACATCTGTGTGGGGGACCAGACTAACATGGGAGAACTATTAATAGGATATTGTAGTTTGGATCTGAAATGTCCCCAAGGACTTATGTGTTGAAGGCTTGGTCCCCAGTGCAGCCATTTTGAGAGGTGATGCTTTGGGGAAGTGACTGGATCATGAGGGCTCTGATCTAGCTGGATAATATTAGCATAATTTGTAATCTGTATTTTAATTTGCTAATTTTCTAAGTGGAAATAGTTCCTCTGCCAGTGTCATGATGAGGGTTAACTAAGATAGTGCCTGATTGAAGGTTATTGAGAAACTTTAGTACCATAGCATGGCATGCTATGTCTCTCTCTATAGTCATTTTCTATTTCCTTCATTGGATAGAAAAGAAATGTTCACAGGGCACACAGCTTCTCAGAGTTCACCCACCCACCTCCCCAGTACTTCCACACCTTGCACCAAGGTATGGGCATCTACCAATGAGATGAAGGCAGAAGCTTATGACAGCTGTTAGAAGTTTTCATTTCACATAACCCCGCTTCTTCTGATGGTTGGACTTACATTTTTCTTTTTTTTTTTTTTACTTTATGAGGATGTGGAAGTGACACACATTCAGTAGAAATGGTGCTCTGAATTCTGATCTTTTCCTGGACTGGTGGAATGCTGTGTAGCTCTGGGTAGCAGCAGTGATTATAGTTTCTTCTCAGCTATGTGATTTGGAGGGGAAGCAGCAGGTACTGCATTGTTAAGCTGTGATGTTTGGAATATCAGGGGCACTAGGTTCATTTCCAGCTTAGGTTATTTTCAACTTACAATGGGTTTATCAGGACTTCTCCACATTGTAAGTCAAGGAGCCTCCATACATCTACATACATGCCAGGAGAGAGAGAGAGTAGTTCTGAAGGGGATATGTACATATTTCCTACTGGTTCTGCTCCTCTGGAGAACCTTTACTAATATGTCATTTAAAATTATTTCTTTGTTGAAATGATATTTTTTCTGTAGTGTTGACACTTTAAGGTTTATGCATATCATACTTTATTAAAATTTTGTACATAATCAGTTATCATTCTTTGAACATCCACTAAATGATATGCATTTATTTCTTGAAGTTCACCTTTCCCAAAATTTTATGATGATAATTTAAAAATTATTTTTCACTTTATATTTTTATTGAAAAAGAGGCTATAACCATTAATATATTTAAATGAAATCACATTTTTCTAAAATATCTGAAGTACATTTCCTAGTATTAATAATATTTAGCTTTTTATTTCTCTGAAACATTCATTATTTTGTATTAGTATATTTATTTTAAGTATCTCTCCAAATCATCACTTAGTGCTTCATTAAACTCCATTTTTTCTAACATTTAGCATCCCTATATTATATATTAATAGCTTACCCATTTATTATGTGTCTTTGTGCTCTAAAAAGTAAAGTACATGAGAATAGTGACTGTCCATTTGCTTTCCTACAGTTTCATAATCATCAAAAAGGAATAAGTGCATAAAAATATCTGCTGGACACATTAATCAATAAAAGGATGAAGTCAGAATTTAAACCTCAGGTTCTCTCTACAGACAAACTACTCACATAATTACAATTCTTGTTTTGTCAAGAAAGGGGCAAATTTTGGATTTAGATACTTTCAGGATGAGGAAGAATATTAGATATAGTAAATGCTAGCCATGGTAATATATAAAAACTAAAATAATTTCAAGAAGTTTACTACTGTGGAAGCTTATTTATTGCTCAATAACACTTTAAGGTGACTCCTTAGCCTCAGACACCTATAAAGTGATTCAGGGCTGGAGGATCCTTCCAACTTGGTTTTCTACCATTCTCCGGGGCTTCAATGTCCTTGACTGACAGACAGGGTTAAAAAGTGAGAACATTTTCCATGAGGCCTCCAATCTCAGAGGTGGGGTACATCCTCCCAGTGCACTAACAAGAACCTAGGCACCTGACCATAGGTACTTAAAAAATGGGCTGGAAAATATATTGTAGGTGTGTATCAGAAGAAAAGTAGAACACATTTAATGAAAACCTATGTCTCTTCCAGAGGACATCAGTTTGAGAATGTACATCATACAATTTCGAAAGGCTGTGACTGGTGGTGTCGATGAACACTTCCTTGTGTATCCCATAGCTCTAGCTACATGTTTGTAGCATACATAAATAAATCATGAGATCATAAATGAAGTTTTGATGAGGCCAGCTAGATCCATCTTCAAACCTTAGTGCCTGGCACCCTTTGTGGACTCTTCATTCAAGAAACCTAATTCTAATAAACATATTAGAAAGAGGTCTTCATCACTAACAATCAGAGAAATGCAAAGCAAAACTACATTAAGATTTCGTCTCACTTCAGTCACATTCACAAAGATGAAGAATACAAATAATAACAAATGGTGGAGGAGATGTGTGGGAAAGGAACACGTGGTGGGACTGCAGATTGGTACAGCCACTCTGAAAAGCACTGCAGAGACTCCTCAGAAAATTAGGGATGGAACCACCATACAACCCAGCTATCCACTCCTGGATATTTTCCCAGAAGAGCTAGAATCAGCATATTACAAAGACACAGCTACATCTATGTTTATAGCACCTTAATTTACAATAGCTAACTTCTGGAATCAACTCAGATGCCCCTCACTGGATGAATGAATCCAAAAACTGTGATATATCGATATTGATATCGATATCTATATCTATCTATCTATACACACACACACACACACACACATATACATACGCACACACACACATATATACATACACACAATGGAGTTATTATATTCAGCTATTAAATGGGGTTATTTGAATCAATCAACAAACAGAAGATTTTTCCATCAACTTGTTGTAACTGAAGAAGCGAATAGTTTTGACTGGTTTCCAAGTGTTTGTGGCCATTATTTTTGTTCCTACTTGAAGAGAGATGTCTGTTAACTACCTTTTCCTTCAGAAGTGATGGTCATGATTAAAGGGAAAATAGAATTTAGTTTAGTTATACGCTACGCGAATAGATATGTGCATATATATATACGTATGTGAAATGAAAAGCTTAGCAATTGAGCAATTATGTTATAGTAGGAAGAGTCAGAGAAGGAAATGAAAGAGAAGCATATAAAGCTATCTCCATTATTTTAGTCATGGTTGGTTGACAGTCTTTCGAGCATTTCTTGTAGTATGAAAAGTGAGTAAATGAATGAAAAAAGTGGGGTCATTCCACAGATGTGACAATAGTACATTATGAACCAAGCATTAAAATCAATTCACTTTGTTTATCTGGATTACTAGGGGTAAAGGGAAGAGTCAATAAATTTATAGGCACAATGCAAAAATAATTGTTTTATGAATGCAATTCATTTCTTAGATTAAAAAAAGCATTATTTGAAATACATACACATGATTTCTCTTTTAGTCAGCAGTCTTTATGATTAAAGATGTGATCTTTCATTTATTCTTGAGTAATGTTATTTTCTTATTCATTTTCCACTTCATGCTAGTATGCCCTTTATGTTAGCATATTTTCATTGGGGCTGTTTACTAAGTACAGAATGCATCCATAATCATTGCTGAAGCTAATCATCTCAATTCGTGTGGAATTCCCCGCTAAGATATCAGGCACAATAATAAATATGTTTATTATTCATGTACCTGTTCCATTTTACTTTTTCCTAAATTGTTTAGTAGTATTTCAACACGCAAAAAGAGTATTGTTGAAATGCTGGTTTACAAAGTAGTCAAAACATCAACCAAAAGTAATATTGTAAATAAAACCAAATTTTTATCAGTATATGTGTTATGTGTATGACTTAGCTATATCAGAGAGGTAAGGTTTCCTTGGGATGGCTACTTCTTCACACAAGTTCTACAGTAATTTATAGTGGGAATAAAGCCTATTTGGAATTCTATAGATCTTATATATTATAATAATAAATTGGATATCACAGGGTAAGTGTGCTTCAGGATTGGCCCCAAAGGGACTTCTGGATGCACATTGCCATTCTGTTTTTTAGTTCAGCATGTTCTTACATTTTGGAGGGATTCATTGTGATGTATTCATATATGCATACATAATGATAAAGTAACTTGAGCCAGATCATTATCCAGCTTTCTCGCCACTTTTGCTTACTCCCCGCTCCTTTGTCTCCAATGTAATTCCTCCTATTACATATATAAATGTCCATATACATGTATATAAATTTTTGAATTTTCAAGGTTTAAATGCTTGCATGCATGTTTGGCTTCTCTGGGGAGTCAAGTGTACCACACATAATTAATAACCCTCCTTATCCCTGCCTCTCTACCGTCCCTCACTCCTCTCCATTCCCCCTTCGTAGCTATAGTTTCCCCAGATTATGTGATACTTAGCATTTGGTGTTTCTAGTAAATAAACTTGTCCAACTTTCACTGTATCCTTGGTTTTACTCTAGCTTAGGTGAATGAGAGGGAACATTCAACCCTTAAGGCTCTGGGTTTGGTTTATTTCGCTCAGCATGATTTTTTTTTCTATTTACATTCATTTACCTGTAAAAGCTGTGATACAATTTTTTCTAATAGCTGAGTAGAACTTCATGGGGTGTGTGTGTGTGTGTGTGTGTGTGTCACAGCTTTTGGATTCATTCATCCAGTGAGAGGGATCTGGGTTGATTCCATAATTTAGCTATTGTAAATTGAGCTGCTATAAACATAGATGTAGCTGTGACTTTGTAATATGCCTGTCTAGCTCTTCTGGGAAAATACCCAGGAGTGGGATATCTGGGTTGTACAGTGATTCCATCCTTAATTTTTTTTGAGGAGTCTCCACACTGCTTTACAGTGTAGCTGTACCCTACTGCAGTCCCATCAAAAGTGTTAGTGTTCCTTTCTTCCCACAACCCCTTCAGCATGTGTTTTGTTCGTATTCTTCATCTTTGCCAATCCGACTGGAGTGAGGTGAAATCTTCATGTAGTTTTGATTTGCATTTCTCCGATTGCCAGTCATGAAGAACCCTTTCTCATATCTTTGTTGGCTTTTTGAACTTCCTCTGTTGGGAAGTTTCTGTTTAGTTCCATAGCCCATTTATTTATTGGATTGTTTGTGGTTTGTGGCTTTGGTGTTAAGATTTTTGAGTTCTTTGTGTATTTTAGACTTTAGCCCCCTGTCAGTGGCGTAGCAGGCAATGATTTTTTTCTCATTTTGTTGATTCTTTATTGACACCCTTGACTAATTGCTTAGCTGTGCAGAAACTTCTTAGTTTATTGGCATCCCATTCATTGATTTCATTTTAAAGAGAGAGGGATAGTGAGAGAGAGAGAGGGAAAGAGAGAAATACTTTTTGTTTAGTTTTCCATGCAGCTTTCAATTCTCCAAGACTTCGTTTCGCATGTGGTGCCGGGGTTTGAACTTGCATACCCGTGCATGCCACTGAGCCACTGCTCTAGCCCCGCTCATTGGTTCTTGGTTTTAATTCTTTCAGTTTGGGAGTCTTGTTAAGGAAGTGAGTGCCTACATCGATGTGGTGGAGTGTTGATCCTCTTTTTTCTTCTAAAAATTGTAATGTTGGTGGTTTAATTCCTAAATCTTTAATCCATTTTGAACTGATTTTTGTACAGGGTGAGATATAAGGAACTAATTTCAATTTTCTGCATGTGGCTGTCGTGTTTATCCAATACCTTTTGTTGAACAGGCTTTCTTTATAACCCTTTATTTTATAGAACAAATTTGGCTTTATTTTTCTCCTTCTCCTCTCATGTTCTCTCCTTTCTTTCATTCCAAAACTATTAATTGACCTTATTTTTGTTTTTCCCCTATGGTTTCACCCTTTCCATTCCTCTGTATTTCCTCTTTCCCTTTTTTCCCCTGCTATATTACACATTTTCCAGCTTGGCAAATTTCTACCTATGTTATTTCCATTTGGAATAATTTGATTTTTTATTTTGTTTTCAGACCTCTTCAAATGAATTCTAAGAAGATATTCTTGATACTGGATATACCCAGGCCTCTTTATCTCTGAGTTACATTATTGGTCCTTTTGAAAAATTTCTTCATATTTTTTTTTTATTTTGAGACAGGGTCTAAAGTTGCTGAGGTTGTTCGCAAACTTGTGATTCTCCTGTCCTAGCCTCCCGAGTTGGTGGGAATACAGGCATGAGTCACCCAAGAGAAGATGTTTAATGACATTTGTTTTCAAGGATCTAGTACTGAGAAAGTCACCCTGAGGTTTCATTCTAAGATGGGAATTGGCTGGTTAATAGTACTTTAGGAAAACTGAAATTGCCAAGTATATGAATCAAATTATACTATGACAAACTTGATTCAGCAGACATCAATTGCGGTAGATCACGAGAGCTAACTGAGTTTTACAGATGGCTATCTTGCTGTGTTTCAGTTCTCACTTACGTGTATCTGTTGTGTGCTGTGAGGTTGTTTGGTTTCTGGTGTTGGCCATGCCCTGGTTTTGCTAGAGCAATTATTTACCATCGTCATTTGACTTGGCTATGAAATGATGGATTTGAGTTGAATCCTTTATGGCTGTTTATACTGAGAATTCTGTAGTTCTTCATAGTTAAAATCTATTTTATAGGTATACATTTTTTTTTGTTTCTGAGTGGCTGTGTGTTTGTGTGGTAGAAATGTTGTTTCCTAACTGTTACATTGATGCTTTGCACAGCTCCTTCTAAAGAACAGTGTAGCTGAAGTTATCTTAATAAATCAGTATTGCTTTGTGGTCATAGAAATTTCAGCTGTGTATTTTTATGTTTTTTGTATAGGATAGTAATCATCTATGTCATAAAACCAAGAGCAAAATGCTGAATAATACTGCATTTTTTTTTCAAATGGCAACAAATGATTCCAGAATGTGCCCAGCAGTTCATTGAAAGAATATATGGGGAAAAATATATAATTATCATCGAGAGGGAGCTGCAAAGGATCTCCGTGGAGAGGAAATAGCCAAGTATAACTTAGCCGGATGACATGAATTGCACGTAGACTTTTAACGCCACGGGAATCATTTGAAGGCTAGAAGCTGTCAGGCATAATGGCTCTAAGTGAATTGGTGAGAGCAAACTCCCTGAACCAGTTGAAATGGCTTCACAAACAGTCACATTTCTCTCTGCTGCTTCATGTTTGATGGGCAGACAGGCTGTTTCCTCTGAGAAAACTAAAGCTCTATTCCTCATACTGAAAGCCATCAGGTTAGAATGTGACATTTAAAGACATAAACCTGTGGAGAAATGTAAATTAGAAAAAAAAGGTACTGAGGGAGGAGAGATGGAGCATTTCCACCCGAGCTACTCTGGCCCAGAAGACAATCCCACCGCTGTAATAGAATATCACTCGTGAGTGACGAGGAAAAGAGGACCAGATAAAAAACAAAAACCTGAGCTGTGTGGAGATGACCACAAGCCAGGAGAGGAGACCGAATTTTTGATACCAGTATGAGTTAGAGAACACAAGAGACTGTTTACACTAAATCCAGTTTCGGATGCACATCTACTACAGCACACAGAACCTATTTCTTTTATAAAATCTTAATTTCTCTTTCTCTTCCCTCAATATTGGTAAAAGCCATTAGCCATGGCTAAGAAAAGTCTTCTGTTTTTGTTTGGTTCAGTCTCAAACCATCTTTTGTAATAAACAATTAGATTAAAATAGAGAAGGCAGCTCAATGATTCTTTACAGAAGGGTTAACAAATAAGAAATAATAGGTATTGCTCAGATAAAGGTATAGAGCGGCAGCAGCATCACAGTGGGATTCCCCAGCCATCTTCCAGGCATAACATTCCTGCTCCTTGCTCTAAGGGTTTCAACTGACCTCTGACTGATTCTGCTGATTTTTAATTGTTTGATTCTTCCATACCATTACATGCAGTAGTTACTTTGTTTTCTCTACTATACTATTATATGCCTATCACAATATATTCATTTGAACATTGATAAATATCTGGGATCCTGAAGTTGCCCATTATCCATGATGGCTGTCATCATTCTATCCATTTTCCAAGTGGGTTTTTCCAGGTGGCTGTTTGAGATTCCTTTCAATATAGGGCTGTGTCCCAAAAGGGGAAAAATAGAAGCAACTAGATACTCTTTATACCCAATCTTGGGGATTTTAGAACATCACCTCTGCACACCATGTTCAAAGAAGTCTTAGGTTCAGCCTGGATTCAGGAGAGGAGATTAGCAACTTGTGTGTGTGGAAGAAGTGACAGAAATATTTGGGGCAATTGCAACCCCTGAGTCTTCTGAATGCTGTTTCTCAGCCACTCAGCAACCCCACAGATTACTCAAAGGTCTTGCAAGAGAAAATGGTGGCCAATCTTGGTTTTCCTTTTCTCTTGGAGTCTTGGCTACTTAAGTTCTCATTTGTCTTTAAATAGATTTTAGCACATTTGTCACACTTTGTAGCTTTTTGTGGCAGAGAACTTCTCTATAACTACTATGCTAATATATGAAGCAAGCCATTGGGATTTACTCCTAATAAGGTATTCACATGTCTCTCACTTGCTTTTTTGTGCTTCCCATCATATGTGTATGGAGATTTGATAGTCTTTTAAAGAGTGTGTGTGAGAGAGACAGAATTTTTATTTTATTTTTCCATCTGGTTTTTGTTTTTCCTCCACTTTGTTGTGTGTGTGGTGTTGGGTACCAAAGCTAGGTACTCACATATGCCAGGCAAGCGCTTTACCACTGAGCCACCTCTCCAGCCCTGAAATTCAATATTCTTAACATAACTTGTAAATTCTTGAATGGTCTGATTCGTTCCTCACCCTTGTAGGAGAAAATATTCACCAGACAAGCTAAACTAACAAGGAAGACATTATTCACGTCCCTTGCAATAGAAGAGAAAGATTGAATTCAATTGAAGTAAAAGGCCAGGAGAGTTTTAAGCACTGGGCTGAGTTAGTGAAAAGTACTGAGGGACATTAGGGAAAGGGTTGTTTAGTATGATCAGGCCATTTGTGCCTTCCTGAAATTAGACTCCTAGCTGCCTCCTCTCATGGGCAACAGGGACAGGATCCTCAACAACAACATTTCTAAAGGCTGGATTCCAGGACCTTGAGAAAGACATTTTTTTGGAGTGTACAAGTTTACATTTCAAAAACTCTAAGAATTTATACTTGCAAGTTTTCCAAAACAAATGTTCTAAGAAAAGGGAAGTTAGTTTGTCATCAGGACAAAACCTATCTAAAGTTTATGTTCAGGAGAATATTAAGGCTATCACACTTCATCTCTATTTCATCATTACAGGACATTTTCTACCCCCTGTTTAAATCCTCTTCACAATTCTCCACCTAGCCTTCTTCTATTTCTATTAATGCTTTGTGTTTCTATTTGATGTCATTTCCTAGAATTGCCTTTCTTACACACCAATTTAAATCAAGTGTCCCTGTTTTTGGCATAGATACTCAGAAAATTAACTATGAAATTATGTGATTAAAATTCTTTATTTAGATATAAACTCACTGAAGACAAGGATCTTTTTTATTTTTCCAATATCTAGCATACTATCTGACATAAATGAAGCATAAAATTATTTTTTAATCAAAAAAAGTTCAAGTGTTATGACCTTGGCCAAGTGATCAAGGTTAGCAACAATAGTCCTAAGACGTGTTGATAGTACCCCTGGTATGCTGTGATAAGAACAGCACTTTACCCTTGTGGTCTCCATTCCCACAGATTCAAATCCTAGTCTAGTCATGGGAAACATCAGAAAAATCTCAATGAAGGGTTATTCTACAAGATACTGGCTCTGTATTCCTCAAAATTGTCAAGGTCATCAAATAAAGTATGAGAAACTGTCATAACTAAGAGGAGTCTAAGGACACAGGCCATCTAAATACAATATACTATCGTATATGGAATCCTAAGGCAGAAAAAGGCCATTAGGGCAAAACCAAGGAAATCTTAATAAGGGATGGACTTCAGTTACTAATACTAAGTTACTGGTGGCTCATTAACTGTAGCAAATTTATCATTCTAATTTAAGGTGCTAGTAACAGGGGAAATTAGGCATACAGTATACAGGAACTTTCTGAATTATTTTTGTAATTTTTATGTAAACTTAAAATTATTCTAAAATGAAAAGCTTATGTTAAAAACCTAATTCAATTTCCTCACATAAATTTTTACTGAGCACATAACTGTGCCCTAGAGATAAAGAAGGATTATAAGTTATTTGAGCTGGAATGGAGTTAAAGGATCTCATGGTCTCATTTTTTCATTTTATTCGTGAAGACTCTAAAATACAAGGGCATTAAATGACTTTCTCAAGATCATTTAGCCATCAAGTGCAATGTTTAGGACTGAACCATAGATAACTTTGGTCTCTGCCTGGTATTCTTCCTAACACAGCTTCCTGCCCCCAGGATAAAATATAATCCCTTGAACGAATAAAGTGGTTTGTTTGAACCATCTCATAAAATGCTGTAAATGCCATGGCTGCCTAGCAACTTATATTTTTGACAAGCTTTTCTACGTTGATTTCAAGCAATGTCACCAAAAGCCAAATTTAGATGTCTATATCATTTCTCTTGGACTTATTCTCTAAAGGGATGCTTAAATTTTCCAAGTAACAGAAAACCTGATCAAACTGACTTAAGGGAAAAAGAAAAATTTATATACATAGCAACCTATTTATAGGTAGGATGGTTCATGCTTCCTGATTAGTTAACTTAGTGGAATAAGGAAAAATTTACTATAGGCTCAAGTACCTGACATCTCAGCTTTTTCTCATTGGCCATAATTGTGCTAAATGTCATTTTAAACTGATCATTAGTGAAGGGAACACAAATACCATAATTTGTGTAGGATAGTTAATTCTGGGACTGGGGAGGGGATCAAACTTCAAAATTTCTTCTGGTACATAACCACCCACATAATATGCACATATACACACACACAAACACACACTCATTCCCTTTATATATATTGAGTTATACTGCATATACCTCTATATCACTATACAAATTTTTCAATAAAAATTACATATAGGGCTGGAATGCTGGTTCAGAAGTATTATACTTACCTGGCATGTATAAGGACCCAGGTTCAAACCCCAGCACCACATACACAACTAAGTGTTGGAGCAATGAAAATCAAATGAAAAACTACATAAAATTGATTCCCTCTTTCTCTTTCACTCTCCCTTTAAAAAAAAAAACTGTATATAACTACACATAAAACTGCAACTATACACATACATGATCATGTGGTTCTGGTTATAATATAGTGATTATAGTGACCCTAGAGTAATTGTGTGACATAAAAAAAAGAACATTTATCACACTAGGTAGATTTATCTAAATTGTTGCTATGAAAAATTAATTATAAGTATAAATGGGATAATTCCATTTTCAACAAAAATTGAATCAATAAAATTCCATTTAAACTGATGTCTATTATTTGCTGGTTCACAAAAATATGCTAAAGTGAATATTTTGTTGTGAACAATTAACTTTAAGAAAGTTCTTTAACAATTAAAATGAATATAAACATTGTGCTTGCAAGCATGGGCTCTGTAGTCTAATTGCTTATATTCAAATCTTACCTCTGGCAATTAATTACTGTGTATCCTGTGACTAACTGCTGACCTTCTCTGTGCCTCTTCTCATCATCTGATTAAAGGACATAATAACAGTACCTACATCATAGAATGGTTTTGGACATGAAATAAGATAATACATGAAAAATACTTAGAACAGTGCTTGGCATAGAGTAAGACATCAGTCAATGCATGCTAGCCATTCATGTTATAATTTAGTGATGTAGTCCTTGAGATATTTGCACTGACCCTTTCTTTATATTATGCCTACATATTTTTTATAGTTTAATGTACTTACTGACCAAACTCAAAGTTATTCTTCAACATAAGAGGAAATTAAAAAAAAGAATCCTAAAATATTTAAAATTATTTGATTCCATGAATTTCAATGAGCCAATGTTTCAGAAGGTATAAAAAGAATAAAAATAATAATCAGCAAATGAATATGAGCTTTTACACACTAAAATGACATTGATAGAATCTGAGTGAACTAAATTCTTAGGAGTGTGGTCCCTGTGGCTCAGTCTCCCACCACAGGATAGTACCAAATTCCCAGCATCTCTCTTAACTGCCTCTCAGTGTTGATCCTCTCTACATGTTTTGTGGGACAGAATTAAAGGACATTTAGGAAAGCAAGATGACTGTAACTGGATCACAGCACGTAAATTAATGGGAATGTGGACATGTAAGTCCCCATAGTCACATGCACACAGACAGGAGATAAGAAGGGATCACAGTGTTGCTCTACAGTCCTGATTTGGAATCGGGTTCTACCTTGCGTGCTGGACACAAGTGCTGTTACCCTGATTTGGCCCTCAGACCTGTGTTTCAGATGTAGAAGCAAATTTCCTGGAGGCTACTGTCATCAGTGTGTCAAGGGGCTTATGGCGAGGCAAGTAGCAATGAGAGTCTGGAGTGTTCTGATTATCACACAGAAGCTTTGCTACAAAAATTTCATGCTTCAGGGTTAGACAGATGGGGGCCACGATCCGGGCAGTGCACAGCCTGGTAATGTGCAGTCAGGGATTCAAACTGCCTGGGTTTGAATCCTTGCATGTAGACGTTGACAAATCATTTGACACATCTGTGGCTCGACTTCCTCATTTGATTTGAAATAATTATACTTACATAGTATAGTTACTGTGATTGATAAGTAATAGCTATGCATATCCTATCTGTATGTATCATCTATCTATATCTATCTATTGTCACTGAGTTTAATGTCTGGCACAACCCAAGTATCTGGTATTTTTTATTATTACTTTCATGGACACTCTCATCACATCTCCATTTCTCAGAAGGCTCAAAAAAGGGGAGGTTTTCAGAATGCTGGGATCTTACAGGCCCTCTCCCAGACAAGTTAGGACATGTGAAATACTACTGAGCTATCTATTTAAATAAAGTCTTCCACAGATCTAATGAATGCTACTTTCTTCAGGGCTATCTCTATCAGGTTCTTCTAGTCTCCCTTGAAATATAAGGCAGAACTATATTTAAATCAGGCATTTAATCATAAGGAGATGTAATTACAAAACCTGACTTGTGTCAAGGCTGCTACCCGACTGACTCATGCAGCATTCTAATCAAGTGAACTCCTCCACTTGGACCAGCAGGGTGGGAGAGGAAAGCCTGCATCCTTTGCAGGATCAACCAAACACTTATAGACGCTACTGTCCAACTTGACCTTGAGGAGCCATATGCCAAAGAACTACGGTGTGATAAAGTCGTCTGTTATTTTCCATAAGTGGAATGTTTTAAGGTTTGAAATAGAACCAGCTTGAGAAAGGCTATTCTACTTGGAGCTTTATGTTTCCAAGACAAAGGTAGGCAAGGCAGAAACAAAACAAATTGGCTCTGATTGGTAAGGAAGAAATTGACTTTAGTTAATGTAAACAAATTGGTTTTGATAATCATGATGCATTTATGTTGAGACAGGAGAGTACATATTCATCTAACCATGTCCAAAATTAGACACACGAAATGAGCAGGCATTCCTAATCATAAGTACTATAGGTACAAAAACAAAAATCACACAGAGTATTTTATGCTAACATGATTCTTTTGTTAACTTTATGAATATTGAAGTGAAGGCAAAGCTTATAAGTACCTACTGCTGTAAATGATAACAATCAATCCCTGGAAAGTAGATGGGGTCATCTGTGAAGGGGCTAGAAACGATCAATATGGTCTCCTAGCAACAGATCTGCATGCTGCAAGATCCTGCAGCCATCTGGGACCCTTCAGTCCCTGACCTGGCCCAATATGTCATGGCAGGGTCACTCTTCATTTCCATAATGCTAACTTAGAGTACATATTTCCCAAAGACAAAGGTGTCTATACTTATCAAATAAATATGACAGAGAGTGAGCACCTAACACAGAACAGAAAGCTAATTAAGTTAAATCTGTGCAGATGAGATTTGATTTGACCTAGATAGCATCATACAAACAAAAGTGGAGGCACAAA
>PVKS010019207.1:0-38769 GCA_004027875.1 Aplodontia rufa
CAAAACCAGGTTAAGGACAAAACAAAAACAACAAAACTACAGGCCAATATCCTTGATCAACACAGATATAAAAATCTTCAACAAAATTACTAGCAAACTGAATCCAACAGCACATTAAAAAGATTATTCATCATGATCAAGTGGAATTCATCCCAGGGATGCAAGAATGGTTCAATACATGCAAATTAATAAATGTGACACACACAATGAAGGACAAAAACCATGTGGTCATCTCGATAAATGCAGAAAAGGCATTTGAAAAAAATCAACAATGCTTTCTGATAAAACACCAAATTTTGTATAGAAGAAATGTACCTCAACATAATAAAGGCCATTCAGAATAAGCCAACAGGTAACATCATACTGAATGGAAAAAGTTGAAAGCTTTCTAAGATCTGGAATGAGACAAGCATACCCACTTTCACTAACTTTATTCAACATGTTGCTAGAATTCCTAACTAGAGCAATCATGCAAGAGAAAGAAATAAAGGGCATGCACATTAGAAAAGAAACAGTCAAATGCCACTGCTTGTAGATGACATAGATATATATATTACATTGCTCCCGAAAACACCCAAAATGATTAAAATAAATGAATTCAGCAAAGCTGCAGGATACCAGTCAACACAAAAATCAGTAATGTTGCTATAAGTAAATGAGTTATCTAAAATAGAAATCATGAAAGCAATCCCATTTACAATAGCTACACAAACACACACACATACACAAACCTGAATAAATTTAAAAGAGATCAAAGATTCTTCAATTAAATTATAAAGAATTGATGAAAGAAACTGAAGACACAAAAATGTGAAAAGACACCTATGTTCATGGATTGGTAGAATCAATTTGTTAAAATGTCCAGACTACCCAAAGCCATTTATAGATTCAATGTAATCCCCATCAAAATACACAGGACATTCACCAGAGCTAGAAAAAAAATCCTAAAATTTATATGGAAGAACAAAAACCCTGAATAGTCTAAGCCAGGTTGAGCAAAAAGAGCAAAACAAGAGATACAACACCACCTGACTCTGAAACATACTACAATGCTGCAATAATCAGAACAACACGGTAGCCGAGTATAGTGGTACATGTTTTTAACACCAGCTATTTAGGAGGCTGAGGCAGGATGATTACAAGTTTAAGGTCAGCCTCAGCAACTTTGGTAAAACTCTGTCTCAAAAAAGGAGCAGGGGTGGTCTGGGGATGTAGTTCAGTGGTAAAGCACTTGTCTTACATGCACAAGATCCTCAGTTAGCTCCTCTGGACCACCTACACAAAAATATCAACATGGAATTGGCATTAAAACAGACAGAAGGACCTGGAATTAAGCTGTAAGGCTTTGTGAAAATGAACCAGCAAGAAAAACCCCAAACTACTTTGCATGACTCTGTCTCAAAATAAAAAATAAAAAGCGCCAGGGATACAGTTCAGCAGTATAGAGAACACCCCTGAGTTCCATCTCCTGTTCCCCCCCCCCACAAATCTCTTACTGGTGAGATGCAGTAAATACACACATGCCTCATATAAAATTATGATAACTATCAGGCAGGACACAAGTGTTCTAGGATATGAACTTATTGGGAGAAAATACAACGCACATTAAGAAAAGTTACTCAACCAGGTCATGCAAGGAGTTTAGAGCTAAAACTGAACTGTCCCTTCCTCATCCTTTTCAGGAATGTGGTTCTATTGTTATTAACTATTGTATTAACTAAGAAAAAAATTGGGAGGCTTACTTAATTTCTAAAGTTTTCCTTGATTCAAGGTGTTTTTGAAATATTTCAGAACTTGAACATTTTTCCACTGAATACCCTATTGTACAATATAACCATAATATGTACCCCCAGCCCCATGCTGGTATTCAAAGCCAGGGATTTCGCACATGCTAGGCATTCTACCATTGAGCTATGCTCTCAATCACCACTCTTGGGGCTGGAGTGGTAGGTGGCTTGGCGGTACAGTGCTTTCCTGGCATGAGCGAGGACACAGGTTCACACCCCAGCACACATACACAAAGAAGTGTTGGAGCAATGAAAGCCACATGAAAACTTAAATAAAACTGATTCTCTCTCACTGTCCTTCTCTATTTTATTTTTCTAAATCAATTTTTTATTGAGTTTTTCACATGGCCTTCGTTGCTCTGACACATAGTTGTATACGTGGGTGCTGGGATTTGAACCCATGTATTCGTGCATGCTGGGCAAGTGCCATAACCACTGAGCCACTGCTACAGCACCTCTCTCTTTAAACAAAAACAAAAAGAAATAAAAAAGAAAAGGAAAAAAGAAAAAGAAAAAAGTCATTCCTCAGAAGTGTTTTCTCCCTAGATTAATTTTACCCTATATCAGAAATTAAAGAGTTCTGAACACCTACTTTAAAAAGACGTTCAGAGGGAAAGTATCCATCTCCAATTCTCCAATTCAATAGTGGCATGACACTTTCACCACAACTCACAAATCTGGCACGAACAATCTACTGAACCACTCACTCTGGACGAGGTAACATGGGTGTTTCTACAGGTCATGGCTATGAGGCTGGTATCCTGGATATCAGCTGTTTTCCCTGCTAGCTTCTGCCGTCATTTTGGGGAATAGCTCCCAACTGCCCTTCAGAGAACTACATCTCCTGCACCCCAGGTTGGGAAGGACTGTAAAAGGGTAGACATGTATTCAAACTAGGCCATATGACCCTTAGGAATCTGAAACTTGAACAAAGAACACCATTAGGGAAAACAGATGACACAGTCATTTTGATGGCAACCCCTTAGAGAGATTCTGTTAATGCCTGGCCCTGAAGTTCACTAGGACTGGCTGTCCATTCTTCCTTAGATTTTGTGAGTAATTCAGTATGTGGCTCAATTCTTGTTTAGCCAAGTTAGCTACTGTTAGTCTCTGTTGCTTGTTATCAAATGAATCAACATACAATCTAAATCTGGAATGATAACTACTTTCTTCCTGTTTTTCGTTTGTTTGCTTTGTTTTTCTGTTCAAACAGAACGTACTTTTTGACTCAGGTCAGCAGGAAGTTTGCATGAAACTACCGAAAGGCAAGTTTTAGTGCAAAACTACTCCAGAAATGTCTTCTCCTCTATGAACTTTTGATTCTTTTTTCTTTCTTTCAAGAGAGGGAGTGAGAGAATTTTTATTTTTTCATTTAACCTTCATTTCTCCAACATTTAGTTGTACGCAAGGTGCTGGGGTTCAAATTTGGGTCCTCGTGCATGCAAGGCTGAGCCATCGTTCCAGCCCCAACATTTTCTTAAAATTAACGGAAAAACATGAATGCCTGTGTCTATGTACTACAATGTTCCTACACTCATGCCAAGGCAATCAGCCTTTCTCCATTCAAAAGTTAAAACTGTTGAGGGCTGGAGCGGTGGCTCAGCAGTTACCGCACTTACCTTGCATGAACAAATAAGCAGTTTCGAACCCCAGCACCACGTACACAACAAAGTGTCGGAGCAATGAAAGTCACAGGAAAAACTAAATAAAATTGATTCTGAGTGTTCCTCTCTCCTTAAAAAAAAACAACAACTAAATTAATAATAATAGCATTCTACCAAGCAAATGCTTCACCTCTTAATATAATAGTTTTCCCTGAAAACTATGACAGAGTTCTGATACAGCTAGAGTCACTACAGGGACTTATAATCTAAAGCAGTTAGTCTAAAAAGTTCACTTTGGATCTGAGTAGTGTAGATCCTAGAATTATAATGAAAATCACTGTATACCAAACCTAGTATGTAGGGAGGCTAACTTCTCCTTTACAGCAATAGCAATATGGAAGACGTATGAAGCAAGCTTCGTTAACCCAATTATGCTGTAATAAACACATATCATCCTTGGTGTATCAGGGACTACTGTTTGCAAAATCTCAAAGCTACTTCCTGAAATGGAAGTTCTGTGAATATGGAGTGTAAAGTCATGAGAAAACCTGGATTAGACAACAACTCTTACAAGAAAGTTTAATACATACGAAGCTAAAATTGATTTAAAAAAAAATTTAGAAGATGAACACTTTCTCTTCTCTAACATTTGAGGGTTCCATGAAGAACTGAATAGTACTTCTAAGTTTACAAAGTAATGTTTGCATAGTTCAGCATTACTACAGTCCCCATCTGAAAGAAGAAAGCTCAAATAAGTTCCATTAAAAAAAAAAAATCCGGGCTGGAGCAGTGGCTCAGCAGTTATGGTACTTGCCCGGCATGCGCAAGTACACAGGTTCAAACCCCCCCAGCACCCACATACACAACTAAGTGTCAGAGCAACAAGGGCCATGTGAAAAACTCAATAAAAATGGATTCTCTCTCTCTCTCACTGTTCTTCTCTCTTAAAAAAAAAAAAATCCAAGAAACTAAACTCCAAACTCACAAATAATCCAATCAACAAATGGGCTAAAGATCTCAAAAGGAACTTCTCTCCAGTGGAAGTCCAGAAAGCCCATAAATATATGAGAAAATGCTCTACATCATTAGCTATAAGGGAAATGCAAATCAAAACTTCATTGAGATACCACCTCACACCTGTTAGAGTGGCAAAAATGAAGAATACAAACAACCACAGATGCTGGAGGGGCTGTGGGAAAAGAGGAACACTATTACACTGCTGGTGGGACTGCAAACTGGTTCAGCCACTCTGGAAAGCAGTGTGGAGAATCCTCAAAAAATTAGGATGGAACCACCTATGATCCAGCTATTCCACTCCTGGGTATTTTCTCAAAAGAGTTAGAATCAGCATATTATAGTGAGGTGGCTTCATCAATGCTTATAGCAGCTCAATTTACTATAGCTAGACTATGGAACCATCCCAGATGCGCCTCACTCGACAAGTGGATACAAAAACTATGGTACGTATATACAATGGAATACTACTTGGCCATTAGAGAAGACGATATTATGGCTTTTGATATCAAATGGATGGAGATGGAAAGAATTATGCTAAGTGAAGTATCCCAGTCTCAGAGACTCAAGGGCCAAATGGTTTCTCTCATATGTGGAAGCTAGAATACATGGGGAAGCAGTAGGTTAAACGGCTAAATTAATGATATCCTCAAACTGTATGATTGTCAGCATAATAGGGGGATGGCACCCTAGGATACCGGGAGGCGTAGGGAGGGGGGAGGGTATGTGAAGATCTCCTAGGATACTGGAGAGTGGGAATATAGATGAACCATCTCAGAAGCAGCGGTTATTCCTCCACGAGATACCCATTTTATGCAAGAGTTCTCCTGGGGGTAACTGCAACAGGTGAAACCCAAGGTGGTCATCCCTGTTTGGGCATTACCCCTGGATAACTATGTATATATACTTTGGTTATTGATGGTCTGATAATGTTTCCCTCTCATTTGTGTCTCTATATACTCTTAATAAAAAAAAAATCCAATTAGGAAAAGATGTTTCCTGTTGACATTGTTTTTCTACATCTTGTGATCTCTACATAATAAAACCTTGAGGAAGTGCTTGCATTTAATCTTTGTAATATTTAATATTATAAACTTTTCAATTTAAGGTCAATCTATTTGAGGTAGGAATAAGACAGTTGGTTTCTGGAAGGGGTAAAGAAGAGATTCTGTTCTTCTGGTAAAGTTCTGTGGGTATGACAAAATTAGTAACTTATTATGCTTTCTCATTGGATTTTGGACACTCACTTCACATGGCATTGGCCACCCTTGTTTATATGTATCTCATTACCACAAACACAGTATTATACAAAAGGACAGGGATTCCATCTTTTTCACAATTGTATCCAAGTCTAGTGATGTTCTGGAGACATATTTTTTATTAAAATGTACAGAAAATCTATAAAAAGAAGTAGGTCAATGAGATCCAGACTTTTAAAACTTTTAAAATTGACCTCTCATTGTACTGAAAAGTTTTGAAATGTTTCTTTTTTAAAAATCTCTAAAGCAGTGCTCACTTTGGCAGCACATATACTAAAATTGGAATGATGCAGAGAAGATTAGCATGGGGGTATACAGAGAAGATTAGCACGGCCCCTCCACAAGGATGATACGCAAATTCATGAAGTGTACCACAGTTTGAGAGACTCAAGGGCCAATGTTTTCTCTCATATGTGGAAGCTAGTGTAAAACCAAGTCAGCCAGTTTAAGTAATAAACTCACCATAGTTGAAACTCCACATAAGCTGGGGGAACCATATCTAGAAGGTGGGGGGCGAAGGGAGGGAGGCAGCGGCGGTGAGGAGGGACAAGAGGGGTTATCAATACAACAAGGTATACTCAACTCCCATTAGAAGCCTAGCTGTACAAGGCAGGCAGAGAAACTCAGAAATGTCAACAATTAACTAGACTTGTATATGTTCGTTTCAAACTGTAGTATGATGGGATTACAGAGGATACATGTTTGGGGAATGGATGAAGGAGGGGTAGATCCTGGTCTAGGATCAGCCTTAATTTACTATCTCACTATGTCAGTATCCATGCATACATGAATATGTAACAGGAATTCCCTCCAATATGTAAAACTATGTTAAACTAAAAAAAAGAAGTCTGAAGCAGTCAGATGTGGTGGTGCCCGCCTGTAATCCCAGCAACTTGGGAGGCTGAGGCAGGAGGATTGCCAAGTTCAAAGCCAGCCTTGGCAACTAGCGAGACCCTGTAAAATATTAAAAGTGCTAGGGAAAGTGGCTTAGTGGTTAACTGCCCCTGGGTTCAATCCCTGGTACCAAAAATAAATAAAATAAAATAAAAATGTCTGAAGCAGAACATGTTGATGAGAAATTCAAATAGCAGTGAGAGGCTATCTACTTAAGAAATGACCTGATTTTTAAGTGTAATAACGTCATCATGATTCCCCTCTCCCTGCCAACCTCCTACCCTTTGGACAGCATTATGCTTTTAAAAGCCCTTGTGTATATGCAAAATACAGAAAATCAACATGCATAGTTTATGAAAAAGCTACAGAAGTACTCTCTAAAGACAAAGTTTGAACCCAATTTACTATGGAAAAAGACATCAATGATTCCTATTCCATTATATGTAAAGGTGCTGCTAATCGCACATCTTTTACATTGTGATACAGAATATGTTAAAAGAGGGTAGCTAATTTAGGATGAAGGTTAGCGTTAATGTCTCAGAAAATTTTCACAAATAATCCAAGAATTAATGTTAAAAATATATGTATTAAGTTGAAATAAATATAATAAAGGACTCGTAAATTGATCTCTCAACTGTTCTCTGTAGCTTTCCATGTAAGGAAGTCTTTTGGTTCTGAAGCTTCTCAAGCAAACTATATTATTCTCTCTTGACAGCTAATGGATCTTTTAGAAAATTTAAACAATGTTAATCACAAAATTACAAATACATACTACTAACACAACTACTGTCATTCCATTGCCATCCCTTGGGGGAGACAGTTCTTTGGACTACTGTGATGTTTTGGGGGGGCTTTCATGAAGTGGCCAGTACCATGTAATATTTTCAAAACCTATTGAGAAACAAGAACAAGCTACTAGCTTTGCCAGATCCACATAAATTCACTAAAAGAACAGAATGCAGGCTACTGTACTTTCTGCATATCCTTACCTGTTAAAGATTCTGGAATTCTTTATCTCCTGCCCTCCCCTCCACGCCCCACCGTGGCTTAGCAGCCATGTACTCCACACACCCTTGCAAAGGCCGTTAGGAAGTCGGAGCCGGTAGCCGCTCTCCAAGCCACTGACTCAATTTCAGCTGCACACTGGAATGTTTAAATGCTACCCTGAGCATTTTTATACTCCCTTCCCCCCTAGTTTAACTGGGGTTCAGACCAGTATTTTTAACATTCCAGGTAATTCCAATATGCTGCCAAATTTGAGAAACACTGCCCTGATAAAAATGGAATATCCAGTTGTAAACTTTATTACGTTAACAATCAAACTGTGATTAAATAACCAGAGGATACCTTCCAAATTCAAGAAGCCATTTTCCCTGTATGAAACCTCCTTAATAACTGGGTCAGGCAGGGAAGATAAAACTTCCCAATTTTAGTACTGTCATTACCTCACCCCTACACCCTACATCCATCTTTCTCAAAAATAAGGAAGCAAACAGAAGTTGGATTCTTTTGACTCTCTAACCTTCCATTCTCTCTCCTTTATCTCTGGTCTGAAAGCTTATCCATTTCATTTTTTTGTTTGCTTATTTCTTTCTTTGTTTTGGTACTGAGGATTGATGCCAGGGGTATTTTAACAGCAAGTTACACCCCCAACCCTTTCCATTTTTTATTTTGAGATAGGGTCTAGCTAAGTTACCCAAGCTGGCCTCCAACTTGTTATCCTCTTGCCTCAGCCTCCCCAGCTACTGGGATTTCAGGCACGTGCCACTACACCCAGCAGCTTTCCCATTTCAGAACCAGTTCTCCTCACTGTATTCCTCTAGTTTATTGTATCTCAGCTGTTCTTTCTAAATTTTTCCTCTCTGAAATGATGAGGATGACCAGAGGTCTGATTCTGACTTGGTCAATGAAACATTTGAACACAAACTCAAAATACCCAGCTAGCCATCCCTTCCTCTCAGTTGCCAATCCATCAGCCAAATACCTCTTCATCTCTCCCACAACCGTCTTGGCTCATCAACCACTTGGACCAACTTAACAGGTTCCCAATTCTAATCCTTGCTTTTTGAAACGTCCATCAAAACATGTGATTACTTACCTTAGAAAGTCTTGCAGTGGTTTCTCCCTACACTACAATCAACTCCAAACTTCCTGAAAGACTTTGGCAACTCCCTGAGTCCTCAGTAAAGCCTCATACCCACCCTTTCCCTGTCACTTCACAGCCTCCTGCATGTGGGCACAGAACATTGTTCCTCAAAAAGGCCACAAAACCTGACAATCACAGAGTGCTCACAGACAGAAAGGCTGACCACAGCATGGTTCTGTGGAGAGGCAAGGTCCTCTCTGATCTTCTGAACTGCTCTGACCACTCTTTCACCACACCCCTCCCACCATCAGTACTTTATTGGAAAGAAAATCAAGTTGCTCAGACACCCAGCATCCAATGAAAGACCCAAGTGCAGATGATTCCTCCCAAAGCAGCCATACAACCTTTACATTTTGAACAGAAATGTACACCAGGTGCTGTGCAGGAAGCTGGAGATAGGATGGACAGTGAAATCTGTACTGTCCTGAAGGAGCTGGTCCTCTAGTCAGGAAGGTGTTTTGAGAAAGCATCATGCAAACAGATGCAACCAGTAACCCACAGGTACAGTCCTGGAAGTCAAGAACTGTCCCCCAAGGAAACGCAGCTTAACCAACAGTCGAAAGACTGAAGGCTGAATGGGTCTTAGCGAGGCAAAGGCAAAAACCAAAAGTGAGTCTTCAGGATTAAGAACTGTATATGCCTAAACCCTGTGATAGAGAGGACTGAGCCAGGAGAAGGTGGGGAGCAATTGTGCAGCTAGAGAGAGCAAGGAGGAACACATTTAGTTCTTAGTTTTTACAGGTACTGTTTTAAAGTTGGAGTTTACATAGTACTTATCCCACGAGCTCGCTACACTCTCCCGGCCCCGTGAGATAACTGTATCATTCTGGGCTCGTTCTACAGAAGGAAATGAGACCCAGAGAGATTAAAAAACTTGTCCACCTTGAATTAACAGTAAGACAATTATTTTTCTCTTTGTATTTTTCCTGAAATACAAGATGATACACACTCCAGGGGTGGAGGACACTAAATCTAGTGAATCAAATTCATCTTGTGGTGAAAAACATGGACAAACCAATTCTGACTGAAATGTCAGGTAATAGACTGAAAGTTACTTTTCAACTATTTGATTTCATGCAACCACAGTAAAATACCTTGTAGGACACAGTTTTAAGAAACTGTGCCTGTGTGGTTAAGTTTCTTTAGAAAAAACTAAAAAACTAAAAATATTTAGTGGGAATACATTCTCCTTTCTTAAAACATCCCTGTATATATTTATGGTGTACTTGTTTTTGTATGTATGTACACTGTGGAATGGTTAAATCAAACTAACAAAAAGCAATTTTCAAAGATACTGAAAATTGTTACTATGACAACAGATCTCTGGTGACAGCCCTTTACTCTAGTTTACATAAGAATCATTATTTTAACAATCAGAAAATTATTAATAAAAAACCCCAAACAAGCTAATGAAAAGATAACCCAATTAAAAAATAGGCAAAGGCTGGGTATGGTGGCTCATGCCTGCAATTTCAGCTACTCAGGAGGCTGAGGCAGAAGGATCTTAAATTCAAGGCCAGGCTGGGCAACTTGTGAGACCCTGTCTCAAAATAAAAAGGGAAGGGGAATGTAGTTCAATGGTAGAATACTACTGGGTTCAATCCCCTGTACACACTCCCCACATACATACACAAATTCCATTTCCTCAAAAGACAACAATAAATAATAATAAATAAAGAAAAGCAGAGGCCTTGAACAGACATTCTCCAAGGAAGATATGCAAATGACCAATGAGCACATGAAAAAATGCTCAATATTAACCGTTAAAGAAATACAAATCAAAACTACCAGAAAGGGGATTGGGGATTTAGCTCAGTGGCAGAGCACTTGCCTAGCATGCACAAGGCCCCGAGTTCAGTTCTTAGCCCTGGAAAAAAAAAAAAGAACAACTACCAGAAAGGGCTGGAGTGGTGGCTTAGTGGTAAAGGGGTTGCCTGGTATGTGCGAGGACCCAGGTTCGAACCCTAGCACCGCACACACAACTAAGTGTGTCAGAGAAACTAAAACCAGATGGAAAAATAACATTGATTCTTTCTTTAAAAAAACAACAAAAACAAAAACCCCACCAGATATACCCATTAGGATGGCCAGTAAGTTTTGAAATGGAGAAACAAAACTGCTGATGGGAACGTAAGATGGGGAAGATACTCTGGAAGACAGACATACCATACGACCCAGAAATTCTACTCCTAAGTATATACCAAAGAAAAGTTAAATGTATGTCCACACAGAAATCTATACATAAATGTTAACAGCAGCATTATTCATAATACCAAAAGGTGGAAACCTAGATGCCTATTAACATATGAATGAAAAACCCATATTTTATCCATTGACTGGATTATTATTTGGCTCCAGAGGTACATAATACAACTTGGATGAGCACCGTAAACATCACACTATGTGACAGAGCCAGTCCCATTCATATGAAAGTTCAAAGGCAGGATTGTAGAAAGACAAAGTAAACTAGTCCTTTCTTAGGGCTTAGGCTTGGGAAGTAGGGGTGAGAACTAAAGGGCACAGGGTTTTTTTGTTTTGTTTTTTGTCCCAGAATCGAGTATGATGATGGTTACACATATCTGTAAATATACTAAAAAACACTGACCTGTCCAACTGAAGTGAGTTACATGGTCTATCAGTCCACTTTCTACTGCTCTGGGTACTTAACAAGGAAAAGAAGTCTATTTGGCTCACAGACCTAAAGGTACAAGAACAAAGCATCTGCTTTGCTCTGGTGAGGTTTCCCCTGGCTAAACCACTACATGGTAGAGGAATGAAGAGAATCCGCAACACGCAGAAGAGGCCAAGCTCACAGGTTGGCACACTTTATAACCACTCTCGCAAGACAGGCATAACCCCTTCTAGAGGTGGTGGAGCATCCCCTTCCCAGGCCTGACCTCTTTCAGGTTCCACTTCTCAACAGTGCTGCACTAGGGAACAATCTTCCAACACGTGACTCTCTGGGGGAAACACCCCATAGCAAAGCACAGAATAAGTGTATGTATTACATATCAATAAAACTGCTTTGAAAACAAAAGAAAGGGGACTGGAGCGGTGGCCTGTCCTTATCTCTCTCAAAAAAGAAAAAAGGACCAGGCACTGTGGCACACACCTGTAAGCCCAGTGACTTGGGAGGCTGAGCCAGGAGGATTTCAAGTTTGAGACCAACCTCAGCAACTTGGCAAGACTCTGGTTCAAAACAGAAAGGACTAGATTTGTAGCTCAATGGTAAAATACCCCTGGGTTTAATCCCCAGTGAAACAAAGAAAAAAAAAAAAGAAAGAAAAGAAAAGAAAGAAAAGAAGCCTGCTTAACAACAAAAAAACTCCCAAAAGCCAAAATGAAAATAATCTCAGACTGATTCAGAGGGGAAGAAATTAACTCATAAACAAGAAGACTGTTCAGGTATGGTGGCACACACCTGTAATTCCAGGGACTCAAGAGGCTGAGGCAGGAGCATTGCAGGTTTAAAGCCAGCCTCAGCATATTAGTGAGGACTCTTTAAGAAACTTAGCAAGGCCCTGTCTCAAAAAACAAAAAAGGGCGGGGGAAGCCAGGCATGGTGGTGCACACCTGTAAATCCAGGAGCTTAGGAGGCTGAGACAGGAGGACTGCAAGTTTAAAGCCAGCCTCAGCAACTGAGAGAGACCCTAAACAACTTAGTGAGACCCTATCAAAATAAAATGTAAAACAAGCTAGGCATGTGGCTCAATGGTTTAAGCACCCGTGTCCAATTCCCAGGACAGAACACACACACAGAAGACTGATGCTACAGTTTGGATTTTAAATCTCCCCAAAGGTTTCATGTATTTGGAACTCTAGACTCACGATGGTGCTATTGGGAGGTAGTGGAACATAATAGAAGGTGGTCTAAGAGAACTAGCTTATAGTAATTGGGGGCATGCCACTGATGGGGACCATGGGACCCTGGTTCTTTCCTCTTCCTGGCCATGAGGTGAGCAGTTCTGCTTTGTCATTTACTCCCACCATGACATGCTGCCTTGCCACAACACAAAGCAATGGAATCAACCAACCAATCTGGCACAGGTACCTCCAAAACTGAGCTGAAATAACTCTTTGCTCTGTATATGTTGATTATCTCAGGTATTTCAATATAGTAACAGAAAGCGGACTAATAGATACTGTGCACTTTTAAAATTTCTAAGTGCTGTTTGAACTTTTTATTATGTTCATGTGTTACTTGTACTTTATAGTAAATTTTAAACAAAATTACATACTCTTTTAGTCAGCTTTTTTGCTGCTATGACTAAAAGACCTAACAAGAAAATTTTAGGAGGAAAAGTCAGTCATTGTTTGGGTTAAGGTGCTTATAACCCAATCATTCAACCTTAGTCTTCCTGCATTGTCACACATGAGCTTTTGGGGGACACCTCGCATTCCAACTTTAACACATACTAAGGGATAAAAAAGACAAGCAAAAAGATGGGAGAATCAAGCTGCTATATCTACTACTAATTGCTGCTTAATCAGTATCTCACACAAAGTCTCTTAAGAACTTTACACACATTGCAAAAATTATTCTTGAGAAGTCTTCACATATTGTTCAACATGATAACTCATCAATTTTAGTCTGCAAAAAGTAGTCACAAAAATCAAGAGCAAGCCAAGCCAGCCACCTATGAAAAAAGAGTAGTTAAAATATGATAAAAAAATTGTCAAGTATTCAATTTCAGTTGAGTCCTTTTTCCTTTTCACTAGAATCCAGATTCCAACACTGCGTTCTGTGTTCTAGACCCCTCACAGGTGTGACCGAAACACAACAGGTACCAAGAGTTCAGCAGCTGACTCCTTGGGCCTATCTACTTTTTTGTTTTTATTATTTTATCTTGTACATCACCTTCTGCTTTTCCTGATTTTTTAGAAGGGGAAACACGTAAAAATGCCCCCAAATTTCAATTTTTGTGTTAGTTCTTTGTTCGTTTTCACTGACTTTCTGGGACTTCTACATGCTCTCCCAGTGTGTGTGCGTCCTTCATCATCTCTCCTAATTCCCGTTCCTAGGACCCAGAGTCCACATTCACCATTTTCAGGGTTTTATCAGAACTCATACAACAAGCTAATCACTCAGAACCATCTCTCTAACCCTTAAAATGACATGTTTAAAATGTTAAATGTTTCCTTTTATAATTCATACCACAGTCAAATACCAGAGCACATCTTGATCTGAATTAGAAGCATTTCAGACATAATTCAGACTTCATGTTACAACTTAAGGATAGAGTAATGCTTCAGGAAAAAAAAATATACCAGGACGGTTACAATTTATTATTTTACTGCTGTCTTGAAGGTACAGACTATGAGAGTGCATCGGGGTTTAAAAGTCACGGGGCTGGAGCAGTGGCCCAGCGATTTCAGAGCTTGCCTGGCATGTGTGAGGACCAGGGTTCAAACCCCTGCACCACATACCCAACTAGGTGTCTGAGCAATGAAAAACTAAATAAAATTAATTCTCTCTCTTTCAGTGTCCCTCTCTTTATTAAAAAAAAAATCATAGAGGCATTTAACGCATAAAAAGCTAAGGCCCACGTGGAAAAAAA
Source organism: Aplodontia rufa (assembly GCA_004027875.1). Lineage (NCBI taxonomy): Eukaryota > Metazoa > Chordata > Mammalia > Rodentia > Aplodontiidae > Aplodontia > Aplodontia rufa. The sequence continues at coordinate 14,263 of PVKS010019207.1, forward strand.
AATTAAGTTGCCAGAACTCACATTTCTGGGCTTCAATGTTTTCAATATCTAAAATTTAATTCTTTTTCTTAAATATCATATTTTGTTTCTAATTTCCTGTACATAATAACATAACTGCAACTGCCACATAGCTTCACATCCATGTGACAGTCAGTTACTTGATTGTTTTCCTTTGATACAAGAGGCTTCACTCCTGCTTCGGAGCATCTGCACTAGGACATCCATACCAGTTTTTTCTCTACCTAGAATGTTCTTCCCTCTGGTATGTGTACAGCCGACTCTCTTCTACCTGTCAAGTCTCCGCTTAAATAACTACACCTTAGAGAAGTCTTTCCTGACCAACCAATGTGAAGTCAACTTCCAGTCATCCCCTACCTACTGGTGTAAGTATTTTATCTAAATATATATTTTAGGGGTTGGGGATTTAGCTCAGTGACAGAGCGCTTGCCTAGCATGCACAAGACCCGACTTTGGTCCTCAGCCCTGCCAAAATACAGATATATATATTTTTTTAACCTGTTTTTTTTTTTTTTCAGCACAATCCAAAATATTTAGTTGTTTACCTCTTTATAGTCTCTCTTACAGTCCACCTGGATATAAAATATACCAGAGAGCAGACACATATTGACTACTAAATTTCTGTAAACAGCAACAAGCAGAGAGGGTTGGGCAGTCCAAACACATACCTATTCACAAAGTGAATATAATACTTAATATATCAGTATCCTACTTTACATTCCTTAAGAAAAACCTGATGGCATTAAAAATTACCATCAATTTTCAAGCACAGTCTCAAAAACATGAATTAAACACAATTGACAGTCCAAGGAATTGAAGTGATTCTTTTTAAAGAGAGAGAATCAGTTTTATTTAGTTTTTCATGTGGCTTTCATTGCTCTGAGACTTCGTTGTGTGTGAGTTGCTGGGGTTTAAACTCAAGTCTTTGTGCATGCCAGGCAAATGCCGTAATCCCTGAAGTGATTCTTTATATATGAACATGTTCTTCAAAATAGGGAAATTTCTACATCAAATCTCTATAGTTAAAAACCAACATCAATAATAGATATAAATGTGTGTATATATATACACACACACACATATATATACACATATAAATATCAATAATAGACATAAATATCAATAATAGATTTAAATACCTATGTCTATTTAATTAGCTATCTGACGCTGCTTCCAAAGCAACCTTTCAGGACAACTAGTTCCCATCTTAAGAGTAGCTTACATCATCACAAAAAGTTTTCATCAAATGCTTCTTCCATACCAAAAACATTTCATTGAAAATAATAAGGGGTCTGGAGTGGTGGCTCATTGGTTACGGCGCATGCCTGGCATGTGTGAGGATTTGGATTCGAACCCCAGCACCATGCACACAACAAAGTGTTGGAGCAACAAAAAGCCACACGAAAAACTAAATAAAATTGATTCTCTCTTTCTCTCTCTCGCTGACCCTCTCACTCTTTAAAAAATAAATAAGTAAAAAGACAGAAGTATGGAACATGAGCCTATGTACCTGATAAATTCTTTCCAATTAAGACTTCCAGCATTCAATTGGAACAAAGAATTATCTGTGTTCCAATTGAATGCCCAAATATCCACTACCCTCCTTCAGCAGAACTCTAGGCCTAAGCCAGATCCATCAGCTCAAAACTGCTGTGGTTTCTCCCTGCAATGTCTTTGGATAAAAGTGACAGGGCCAAGGATGGGTAACTGAACCAAAGGCAATCATGTATGGACGGAACATACTTGATTAGGAATCAACTGCTTTGGAATCAACTTGGTGCACATTAGAAGGACTTGTTTCATTAGCAAGACCAGTAGACTTACATGTTATATCATATCCACAGGCAGAATATAAAATCTTCACAGCTAAAAATGTGCTTCAAAATTCATAGGATGAAATTCCAAATAAGCTTGTTTTAGAATTTATTTTATTTATTTTTAAAGAGAGAAGGACAGTGAGAGAGAGAGAGAGAAAGAATCAATTTTTATTGAGTTTTTCACATGGCTTTTGTTGCTCTGACACTTAGTTGTGTACGTGGGTGGTGGAGTTTGAACCTGTGAACTTGCGCATGCCGGGCAAGTGCCATAACCACCGAGCCACTGCTCCAGCCCTTGTTTTAGAATTTATTCACATCTTTGTGAGACTGAGAATGATAGCAAACTATCATTTATTAATATGCACAATGGGCAGCTCCTTCAGTTGGGCTAAAGACATTTATGGATGAATAACATGGTTAAGACAGCTTAGTGTAGGAGCTTACATGTACTTCTTTGGATGTTATCACTTTTTTATCTCAGATAGAAGAAAATCCATTTCTTGAATCTTTTAAAACTCACCTGCTGGGGAGTTAGCACTAGAGTTTTGCAGAGGCACATAATCATTTACATTGAGAGATTCCACAAAAATAAAAGACATATCCTGTTATGAAAGAACACTTAATATTTAACTAAGAACACTGCCAATATGTTCCTTTCTGACCCTGGGGTGGTGGTGGTGGTGTGGGGGAGGGTAGATTATTCCACAGGAAATTCTACTTTTGCCACTGTTGCTATGAAACATACTTTGAAGCTGTCAGTAAAAGTAAGATTGTATTATTGGATCTTTCAAGACAGAAAATATCTAGCTTATGTAACACATAGTACTTACTGTGTACAGCCAAATCGCTTTGCAACAGTTCATTCACCCACATGAAGGCAGAGGTGGTAACAGATGAACCAATTTCTGCTACTGACAATTGCTCTTCTGAATGGAGAGGACCACCTCAGGATGAGTGGACCTTTCTATTCATGGGTGCTTCTAGGTCTTCCATTACCCACGCCCCTAACTTTATACAAAAGAGATGACGTGGGTAGCATATTCATTTTTTACTGCAAACTCAGTATGACTCTTGTAACTTTTTAGCTAGCACCTTAAAATTTGAAAAAAATTAAGAATTCTATGGCCCAGTTAAACAAGTTTTCAGAATGGCTTATTCACCTTGAATCTTTGTATAATGGAAGACTAAATACAAATACCACAAGGGAAGAGACCAAGTGTATTACTGTATACATTTCGTAAACATGAACACTCCCACAAAAACAAAAAAATACCCTCAAAGTACAAAGAAAAGTAAGCAATAACAACTTTGAAGCCTTTTTTCTTACAACTTTGAAGTCTTTTTTTTTACAATTTTGAAGTCTTTATGGCAAACATCTTCCTTTCAGTGGGACTCTAATCCATTTATCACAAAAGGATACTTTATAATATTAAACTCAAAAAAGGTCAAGATCAGTAGACTATACCCATGTATTTAGCAGCAAGGTATCAAATAATTATAACATTACGAAGGGCTTATTATACACCGGCCTTGTGTGGAGCGTGATATCTTCATGAGTTCACTAACTCTCCCTAAATTCTGATCTAGGAGTACTGTTGTGCAGTGACAGGAACTGAGGCCTAGAGAAGGCCACCCAACTAGTTAAGTGGCAGGGTTTGGATGTGAACCAGGCTGATTTGATTCCAAAGCTGGAATATGAGTGCCAAAATGGAATTTTCTGATTTTCTACTGTAAACCTGCTCCTCCCCTTGGCACCCCTGTTGGTGCATTATTGGCTGCTTATTCCCTAATTCAAGAGTTCATCCCTGATTCCTTTCTCTTCTTTGCCCCACTGTCTAATCCATTAACAAGTGATAAACTCTACTACCAACCCCCAAAACTTATCTCCATTCCCACTGTCACCTCTTGTCTATACCTCTGTATATGCCTCTGGTTTTGCCTCCCTCCTGTTGTCACGCTTGCAAGATGATTTCTTAGAGACTTATTTGAACCCTTGGCCATTTCTAAGCCACCTCAATCCTTGGACTTATCAGTTTTAAGAACTAATAGTGTCCCTTATTTCTCCTAATGTTGTTAAAGGTGGGGTTCTGTCACTTGGCACCAAGAAAATGACTCAGAACCTCTGGCCCTTTTGTTAATGTGCTTCATTGGATTACCACAATCTATTTTGCTTGCTGATATGCCAACATGTTCATAGTCTCTCCTCCCTCCAACTCAGGATATTTATAAAACTATGCAGCAGACTGAATATTTTAAAAGCAGAATTTTAATGATTTTATCTTTTTCCACAATATTCTAGATAACAGCAGTCTTGTGGCATAAAAGCATTACCTGCATTAACAGCCAATATCACCTAATGTGGCTTAGTGGTGAAATGGTTGGAAGTTTGGATTCTGATCTGAAATCAAACATGTATGTTGCTGACTTTAGGTTAATTAACTTCTAAACCTCAGTTTACTCATCTGTAAGATGGGGATAACATGGTGGTACTGCAAAGATCCAATGGGATGATTTATGGACCTCAATTAGCATAGTGTACGGTGTAGAGAAAATATGTCCAGGGGTTGAGTGGTGGCTCAGCCTAACAGTCAGTGCTTGCCTGGCACACAGGAGGACCCGATTTCATACCCCAGCACCACATACACAACTAAGTGTTGGAAAAACAAAAACCAGATGAACAAATAAACAAAACTGATTCTCTCTCTTTATAAAGAAATAAAATAAGGGGCTGGAGCAGTGGTTCAGCGGTTATGGCGCTTGCCTGGCATGTGTGAGTACGCAGGTTCAAGCCCCAGCACCACATACCCAAACCAAGTGTCCGAGCAACAAAAGCCATATGAAAAACCAAATAAAATTGAAAAAAAAGAAAAGAAAATATGTCCAGCAAATATTGGCTATGTAAAGTTATAGTTTTAGTACGATTTTTAAAAATCACTATGCCTTGTATGAATGACATTTCATACTGATTACATACTGTACACAAAGGCTGCTTTTTTGAGAACTGTATTGAATATTCAGTCTAGTTTCAAGGTTAACATTATAGTTTGCAGAAATGAATTCCAGCTCATGGTAGTAATAACTAGTTCATGAATCAGGGTTCTCCTATTGTAGAGCATTCCAAATTTTCCAAATAGCACTAACCTCTAGTAAAATATTAACAAACTGAACAGTGTTAAAATAGGGAAGAAAAAAATCTGTTATCAGGGCAAAAGAAAGAGCACTCCTAATTTCTCTAATCAGTAGTTCATTTGAGAAACGGTAAAAATGTTTACTTTTACACACACAAACCAACAAATTCTAAAAAATGAAGACCATCTCCTATAATTAGTATAAAATTAACACCAAGATAAACCACAGACATTTTATTGATACTCCTTAAGATTTCAAAATTAGGTGTGCAAAACCACTTTGTCACAGGTACAACTAAGCAAAACAAATGTGGCAAAACAAACAGTTATTTAATTCGCCCAGATTATTCCAGTAAAAGCAGGTGTTGTGCCTGAACCAGCTGGTCATGCAAAATGACTTATCTCTTGCTTGATACAACTAATCTAAGGCTAAATATACAGCGGATGGAGGGAATTTAACCATGAAATTGGGTTACTTAAAGCACTCTATCCTAGTCTATTTGACCAATACCCAGTGATTCAACTTCTATACCAGTTGACAAAGAATTTACCCAGCTAATCCCAGCTTCCGGGCTTCATTCAAAAAATTATTTTCAAAGTTTCCAAAGGGCCAAGGTCCTTAAGGAAAAAAAAATACCCTCCACAGAAGGGATGTCAACATCCCCTGGTGGATGTCCTCACTGACAACGTCCTGGGCTCCTTACCACCGTGCAGCTGTGAGCTTAACGCTACGCAGCTGACGCGCGCCAGGACTTAGTGTTTATGGCACGCACTATAAAGCCTCACCTGCGCCAGGGGAGAGGCCACGCACTTTAAAAGCTCCCAACGAGCTGCATTAGCCCTGAAGTCTAACTTCAGCATCTGAGGGACGTAAGACTACAAATCATTTGGATATTACACAATTAGACGCTAAAACTCCTGGGGAAACGTTTGAAAGATTCCCCCAACTAGCTCGTACGCACGTTTCTGCAGGAATCGGTAGACATATTTTTCAACCACCTAATCTTGTTTACAAACGGAAGCCTTAAACGCTAACCCACATTAACTTCAGGGAAAAGGTATCGAAACGAACTCGAGCTCCCGCCCCTCGCCCCTCCAGGCCGGTCCTGGAGGTAACTCAACAGGTTATACGCACCCTCCGGGCCTGCAACTGCCCCTTCCACACAAGCAGGAGAAAGGCCGTACAAAGTCTTCAGCAGGCGTCCGGGGGGCAAACGGACGACCTGGCCAGACTCAGTTTCCCCTCAACCCCGTCCGGTCTCCTCCGGGTCGGCCCGGTGCGTTCCAACAGAGCCACGTAGAACTTTCCACACGAGAGCCCAACTTGGAAACCCACACCGGGCGGCGCGCTTTCCCCCGGGACGGGGGCTGACTTACCCCCGCCAGCTTCGTTGTTCACCGCGGCCCCCGGCGGCGCCAACACCTGCAGCGCCCCCAGGAGCAGCGCGGCCCAAGCACCTCGAGAGCCGAGTCCCATTGTTCCAGCGCAGGATGCAGCGGCCTCGTGGGTCCCAAACGTGCCGGGAGCGGCGGCCGCAGCGAGAACGTCTTCCTCTTCGCACCCGCGCACGCCCCGCGTCCCCTCCGCCACGCACGAGTCCCCTGCAGCCGCCCGCACCCCGAATGACCAAATAGGGCGCGGGAGCCGGGCCTGAGGGGGCGGCGCGCGCGGGGCGGGGCCGGCCGGCGGGGCGGGGCGCTCGGCGCGGGGACTCTCCTCCCGCCTCCCGACGGAACGCACCGGCTGTCGCTTTGCTTTTTCGAAGGAGCCGGGTGGTTCTGGGTGAACTCGGGCGCCGCTTCCTCTCCGGACGCCGAGCTCGCCGGGCTGCGCTGAGCCCGGAAGGAAGGAAGGCTTTGAAGAGTAGCTCTCTGGTGGGGACTGGGGTGCGTGCGGCTTAGGGTGACCGAGGGGAGTTGCAGGCGGAGCCACAAGAGTGGGGCCAAGGAGAGAAACCTGAGTGGATGGGATTCCCTCCGAGGGGTCCTGGGCGCCAGACCTTCCCCCTTGGGTGACCCAGCCTAAAGGGGAAAAGCAGCTCGACACATTGGTCGCTTAAGTTCAAACATGAAGCGCCCAAGATCGCCATACCCCATCTTCACCAAAGACACACTCCATGCCGAAATAAATTAGTGGAGTAGGCCGGGTGGGGGAGCGGAGGAGTTGGTCGCTGTTTACCCTAAAGTGCAGCCACAGAGGCCTAGGGCAGTGAGTATAACCTATCCCCTTCTCTCCTTGGTGTCTGCTTTCCTGTTGCAATGCAATAGCCTGTTAACGACTTTTGGCTAAATTCCTTAAGCCCTTTCTCCTCTTGACTCACAGTGCTTCTGAAGTCTGCATTTTGATTCTGCTCACAACTCAAGTGACCTATGGTTGATGTAGGAAAAAGATCCTACAAAGACCGCCTGATTTGGGTGGAAGCCCTCAACTGAGATGGAAGACAGAAAGATCTAAGGCATTTAAAAGCCCACAGCATTGAAAATGTTGCAGATCTTTGGCTCCTGACCCAGTCTGGATGACATAAAGAATACATTTCTGTTAAGTTCCCACAACTTTGCTGTGGGAGATAGTATTTTCTAATCTCAGACAAATCTTATCAATATAGATATGACTGATCATAGAGATTAACCAGGGCAATTTGTTCTAAATTTACAAAGACTTCCATCTGTAATTCAGTGAACCAACCTGCAAATACTTCCCAGCACCTTCGTGGCAAAAAGCAAGCACTGCACATTTGAGAAATCTGGGGGTTCAGTGTACATACAACCTGAGAATCTGGAGTAGAATATTAAGAGGTACTTGTTGATGCGAACTGGGAAAATATGTGTAATAGTCTGAATGTTTATCCTCTTCTCTCCCCAAATTCAGATGTTGAAACTAACCTGCCATGGTGATGCTAGTAAATGGAAATCTTTGGGAGGTGATTGGGTCAGAGGACTCTACCATCCTGAATGGGATTCATGCCGTTATGGGACCTAATGGAATTTTTTTGCCCCTTCTGCCATGAGGACATAGTGAGAAGCAATCTATGAAGCAGAGAGCCTTCACTAGACACCCAGTCAGTTGGCATCTTGATCTTGGACTTTCCAGCCTCCAGAACTATGACAAAACCGCTGTTGTTCATAAATTACCTCGCCTGTTGTTTTCTTATAGCAGCAGGAATAGACAGAGACAAAAATGAAGGCAAGATGTCGACTTAACAATATTTCCTGGGATTGACCTTAATGTGCCTAGCTTTGCTTTGATAAATTTGATAAATTTCTCTAATCTCATCAAACCACTCAAAATTCTCCAAACATGCCAGGGTCTTCTGTATCTTTGCTCCTGTTCTTCCTGTGAAAGTTGTGTGATTCAAAATGTAGTCCTTAGGTTGGAGGAGTTGCTCAGCAGTTGGAGTGCTTGCCTGCCATGCATGAGGATGTGGATTGAACCCCAGCACCATGTACACAACCAAGTGTCAGAGCATCAAAAGCCAAATGGAAAAAAAAAAAACGGATTCTTCTCTTTCTCTCACTGTCCCTGTCTCTCTTAAAAAAAAAAAGAAAAAAGAAAAAAGTGACTTAGGCTGTACCAATCAGGCTCATCTGTGTGAAACTTAAATTCAGGTATGAATAACCAGAAGAATCAGCTTCTGAATGAAGTTTCTAGTTTTGCTTGTACAAATAGAAGCTGAAGTGACTGGCTTTGTTGGTTTTCAGTGGATGCAAGATTGGGTTTTTGATGCAGAAGTGGAATTAGTCCAGAGCTATAATAAGACACAGTGGGCTAGTTCTGCCATGGTTTTATTATTCCTGGAGGCTTAGCTTCAGTTCTGAATCTTTGTACCTTCCAACACCCAATATCAATACCATATTCCTTTTCTGCTGCATCCCAAAGAGCCAATTTTTCTTTTCCACAACCAAGGATCCTGACTATGTATGATTGTGAGTCTTTTTTCCCTAGCAGGCTATACCGTCCATGAGGTGATTTAACATCTACTTTCTGGATATTTACTACGTGATGGGCTGTCCTCACAGAGCTTATAGTCTAGTGGCAAAATAGATACATAATTACTGAAGAGTATGGTAAGTGGTATGGGAAAGCACACATTGTCTTCCCTGAGAATCTAACATATTTCCCATCAAATAGAAGGTGTTCTACTTATATTTATGGAATAAATTTTGGATGGAGATAAAAAGAGCAGGAAAACTCTGATACCCTTCCCTTTCAATAGTGTTCTCCTTTCCCCTATCTTGTATTTCTTGCATGTCTGTGCCTTTGACTTAGAGTCACCTGAAAGTGGACCAGAGGTTGGAACCATTATTCATTCAATCAGTGAATAATTTAACACAACACATACCAGGCACTATACTAGATGCTGGGCAACAATAATAAAGAACACAGATCTATCTGGCTCATGAAAAGTAGGACCACAGTGAGTGGTTTAAGTGAGTTGGTTTATATATAATAGGAATTATTTAATGTGTAGAGAATTTTAAATTTGCAAGATGAAAAGAATTATGGAGTTGGATGATGGTGGTGATCACACAACAATATAAATATACTTAACACTACTGAACTGGACACTCAAATAGCTAAGATGTGAAATGTTGTTATAAGTATTTACATAATTAAAAAAAAATTCCACAGGGCTAGAAGGGTTGCTCAGTGGTTAGAGCATTTGCCTGGCATGCATGCACCTGGGTTCGAACCCTAGCACCACATATACAACTAAGTGTCAAAGAAAAATAAATAAAAGTGAGTCTCTCTATCCCTCTCTGTCTCTTAAAAAAAATCCCCAAAATAAGAACAATGAGTTTTTAAATACTGATAAGGGAGAAAGAAGTGTTGGTTTCCATACAGGAGTGACAGAAGCTGCTTTTATTAAAATTGTACAAAAGATAAAGAGATTTTACGTTTTCCCAGTGAAACTTGCTTAAAACCCACAGTAAATTTTTATTCACTGAAAAAGAAACAGGTGATAGAGGAAGGTTCATCTGGTTTACTGTCCAGCATAAATCAGACTTTTTGATAAACCAGTCGATGCATGAGGAAAGAATCAGAATCTGTCTGGCTTTGAGGCTGAAATGGCTGCAAATTAGGCAAGGCTGTGGAAAGATCTGACAAAAGAATGTAAATTGGCCTGTGTCCGTTCCGGGTTTCTGCCAATTTCCTGTCAGCTTCCATTTTAGCAGATTGACAACACATTATAAACTGTGATTAAGTCCTTACAATGAAAGCTGATTGGTTGGGTTTCTTTTCCCCTCCAGTACCTTAGCTTCCTTTCCTCTGCATTCTAGAGCCCCTGTATTTCTTGTATTTTCTCCTTTCCTATCCTTTTAGTTTTTCCTTCTTGCTTCTTCCTTCAAACTGCAGTCAGAGTGTGAATCTACTTAATTAATCAAAAAGAAAGTATTGGGGCTGGAGTGATGGCTCAGTGGTTAGGTTGCTTGCCTGGAATGCACGAGGACGCAGGTTCGAACCCACATACAACAACAAAGTGTCAGCAATGAAGGCCACAAGAAAAACTAAATAAAAATTGATTTTCTCTCTCTCTCTCACTGTCCCTCTCTCTCTTTTAAAAAAAATTTATTGGATATCTATTCTAGGTAGTATTCTACATTGACACAAGAGGAAAAAGTAGAAATAAAACAAGCAAAAGACAAGTAAAGGAAAAATAAACAACAATAAGCAGAGAACAATGAGCCCACACACAGTTGGGTTTTCCTTTTGAAACAAGGAGGTCAGAAAAGAAAGAGTTCTGTATGGACTGAAGTTTTAAAGGGCGAGATTTCTCAAAAAGGGAGTGGGGACCTGTGTTAGAATCCAAAAGATTTGCCAGGGTGGGAGGTGGAAATGGTTCTAGGCAGGGTTATATCCTGCTGTAAGGACCAGATCAGATGAGAGATCTGAGTTCACAAGTTTCAATGTGGGCATAGGGAAGGCCCCATAGGCCTTTCTATTGTTAAGACCCCAGTTATTTATCTATTCTTCTTTGACTCCATTTATTTCTTCTCTACTGGAGGCTAAATGGATTCAGCCTATTTTTTTCTTTCCTGTTTAATGTCACTGCCACCTATCTCATCCTTTGGTGTCCTTATTTCCTCAACCTACCTATGAAGTTGGTTGTAAGTCCTCCGCCTTTCTTAATTGCTGCACCTGAACATAAACACTTTTCATCATGAGGATTTCATTGCTATTCATGACAGAGAAGTTGGCAAAAGATAAAATAGCTATTGCAGTGAAGTTAAAAAAACAAAACAGGAAATAAAGTTGACAGAGTCTTAGTCCCTGTGCACTATTTCCTGTCTCTCATCTGGGAAGTGGAGGAGTAGGACTTAACCATACAGTTGCTCAAAAAAAGTTTGAGTAGCTGATTTATATTTTTTAAAAAGATGGTACCAGTTGCTATAGAAAAGACCAAAAGTAGAAGCAGGAGAACAGTGAAGACGCTATTTTTTTGGTGGCTTGAAGTAAAATAGAAGCAGTAAAAATAGAAGAAATGAATGTATTTGGGATGTGAATTGTGAGTAAAATCAATTGGACATGGTGGTTGAGGGGAAGAAGTTAAGGCTGACTTCTTGTGGCTTGAGCAGCTAGGTGTTAGCTCTACATCCCAAATCCTGAAATACTCACACTTTAAATTCTGTCCTAATGCATTTCTATCATTTCTGAGTTTCTTATAGCAGCCTCCATCAAGAATACATACAGAGGGTGCTGGAGGAGTGGCTCAGCTGTTACAGCACTTGCCTGGCATGCGCAAGGACCTGGGTTCGAACCCTAGCACCATGTACACAACAATGTCTTGGAGCAACAAAGGCCACGTGAAAAACTAAACAAAAACTGTTTATCTGTTTCTCTCTCTCACACACACTATCCCTCTCTCTTAAAAAAAAAATCATTAAAGAGCACCATCAAGGCCTATTTCAGATGTAAAAGACCTTGAGTCTCCTGTGGGAACTCCTCCAGCCTTTGTCCCAGAGAGGTGGGAAAACACAAGGTAGGGGTGGACCAGGACGGGAGTTACAGGAAGGATTGAAACTCAAAAGGCAACAGCCTTTTCAATGCTTTTCTAATGCCTGTTTAACTAGATTTTGAGCCTGCTCTAGCCAGAACCACGTAAGCTCTTAAGTTAGCACGCCAATGTTTTTTTCTATCAGATCCCTCCCACATGGCGGGAGTTCTCTCTCTTCTTGCCTAAGTAAATCCTGCTCCATATACTCTTCCCTTCTGTGATTGTGGATTTTATCCTTCAAATTTTCAAGGTAAGATCTCAGAAGGAAATTGGCAAAGAAGAGAATTTTGTCTTATCTCAAAACTCCAGCTTTTACTATCATCCATTAGTGCACTTTGAGTATGATTTGAACTGAGGGAAGAAACAAACAAGAAATAGTTAAATAGATGAAACTGGTTTTGGGAGGCTCATATAATGTCAGGGAAACAAATTAGTCTTTCCAGAGAAAGAGCTCTGTACCAATTAGGATAGGTAATGGTCCCCAATTAAAGGTTTTCCAGATGTAAAGGCCACTCAGGGAAAATAATCAGAAATGTTCCATATATTCCAGCCAACCTTTTGTCTCAGAGCTGAGGGGAGGGAGGGGAGGGAAATGACCTAAATGGAGGTTATAGGAAAGTTGAGACTCAAGGGCAAAAGGACACAGTCAATTAGAAGTTTACAGGCTTGAACCAAGGTCATGGGTACTTTTCCAAGACCTGATGAGCATATGATCAATGCCCCCACCCAGTATCTATATAAACCCCAAGAGTACTACAATGAGATGGCAATCCCTATTGTCCCCTCTCACCCTGCAGGAGTTTTATCACTTTTTTCCTCAGTTAAATAAATTCTTCTCCTTTCACTCTTGCCTTCCCTTGTTTGAGGATTTCATTCATCAAATTTGCAAGACAAGAACTTGGAAAGAAATTGGCAGTGAGCTGGTAAGGTCTGCCATTAAGAGCTAGGACCCTTGACCCTCAGAGGTAACACCAGTAGGCAACCCTCGGATGTTAGTTGCTAACACTAAAATAGATTTTCTGGCTGCAGAGTTCTGCAATTTATGCAGAACCCACCCACCAGTAGAGTTTCAACTCAAACTCCAGTTTCATCAATATAGAAGAGAGAGAGAACATAATTTAAGTTGGGTAAGCATTCTTAGAGGTAACGTGTGTAAGGAAAGAAGCAAATGAAGGAAATAAAGAGAGAGGAGAGAGTGGCAGTTGCTCAACAGTAACACAGGTTTACTCAGGAGAAACCTGCAGAGGGGAGGCCCAGTAGAGTCTGGGACCCATCTTCCACTTAGCCTTGGGTAGATATAGGGAGCACGGGGGGAGGAGAGTGTAAGAAAAGAAGTGAGTGGAGGAAATAAAGAAAGAGGAGAAGGTCTGCAACTCAACAGTAACACAGGTTTATTGGGAGAAACCTTCAGAGGGGCACCCCAGTAGTCTGGGACCTGTGTTCCACTTACAGACTGGGGTAAATATAAAGGACTAAGGGAAAAGATTAGGTCATTGCTAGGGAATTGACAGGGAAGGGTCCTTTCTTATGATGGAGTATTTAGGGTTTCTTTGCATGATGGTGGAGTGTAGATGGGTCTTATTCTAAGATGGAGGATAAGATTCAAAATGGCCTTGCCTAGGTCAAGTCCACCTTACAACATGCATGTATAGTAACATAAATGTGATGAGAAAGTCTGAGATTTTCACACAAATTTATACAGAAAAGTCAGAAAGAACAATTAAAACTTCCCTTAACTGAGTGACAAGAGCCTATACCTTGTGATTATGTCTTTATGCCTGTAAGAGACTTCTGAGCAAACTACAGAGCAAAGTGTTTATACATTCTAGGGTCAAACAGCCCATGACCTTGCATAGTAAAATCAGAAGGTCACACCATTTTCATTAGGCCTATTATGTTCTCAGAGTGAAAACTTAAAGAGGGGTAGGTGGGTAGGCAGTGTCCTTTCTCCTGAAAGGAAATGTCATCATTTGACCCTTATAGCAACACTTATCTTTTCCAAAGATATGTGAGAATTCTATCATTATGTGTAATGAGAATAAAAGGAAGGATACTACATTAGGAACATCCGTGGTCTCCTCCTACCTCCTCCCTTTACCCCTTCTTCACGTGTCTCCTTCCAAGAGAAGAGCTGGATTTGCTATCTCCCTTCCTGGGTGTTGGTGGTACAGAATCAGAGACTGGAGGAAAAAAAAGGATTGAGCTGAAGGAATAAGAACAAATGCCAAAATGATACGCTGATTAAGCAGTAGGAAGTGTTATGGAGCTGGGATCTTCTGGGGAAATTGAGGCAGCACAAAGATCTCCCTCCAACCCGATTCTTGAGATCAAGTCAGAAAGATTTCAGACAAGTCACTCAGTGTAACAGGAAAGAGTTTATTGAAGGGATAGGAAAAGGGAAAGGGACTGTCAATGGAGGGAGTGGTCCTCTCCGAGAGGAGAGAGACACTGTGCCTCTCCTGCACTCCACTTTTAATGGGGATTCCAGAGAAGTTTCCAGAGAGTACTGCACAGGTCCACTTCTTGACTTTGGACTAACAGCAAGGTGATAGAGTGAGTCCTCATTGTTATGGCAACTCTAGGTTACCTTGGTCCCTGCTGAATAGCTCCATTTGAATTTTTTGTTTTTTCAGGCAGAGAACCTGGGACAGTGAGAGAGAGAGAGAGATTCAATTTTATTCTCTTTTTCATGTGACTTTAATAGCTCTGAAACCTCGTTATGTACATGGTGCTGGGGTCCCAAATGAATTTTTTTTTTTTAAGAGAGAGGGACAGTGAGAGTGAGAAAGAGTGAATCAATTTTATTTAGTAGCCTTTGTTGCTCTGACACCTTTTTGTGTGCATGGTGCTGGGGTTTGTACCTGCCTACTTGAGCACGCCAGGTAAGCCCCATAACCACTGAGCCACCGCTCCAGCCCCCCAATTGAATTCTTAACCATGCATTTTTACAGATTTTCCTGGTTAGGAGGAACTACTCTTATCTTCCTGAATTTGGGGATCTGGTCACAAAAGTCTCTCCCTTCAGAGTAATTTGGGTTCCTCCTATCAACATTATTTTGGGAGGCTGGAGCTGTGGCTCAGCAGTTACTCAGTGGTTGCGGAGTTTGCCTCGAATGTGTGAGGACATGGGTTTGAACCCCAGCACCATGTATACAACAAAGTATCAGAGCAATTAAATTGACATGAAAAACTAAATAAAATTGATTCTCTTTTTCTCTCTCTGACGAAAAAAAAGCAAAACATTACTTTGGGCTGGCGGTTCCTCTGTGGACAGTAAGTAACTTATTGAGGACCGTGGCACATCCTGCTTACCTAAGCTAGGCAGGCTTCCCAGCTGTCAAACTGCTTGTTGGAAGAGAAAGCATGTGGGGTCAGCACCGTGGGCCCAATCTATACAATTGCTCTCTTAATCTTACATTCCCACCATTTGCCTCTGTCTGTCCCCTAATGGAAGGAAGGAATAGAAGACGAAGGAAGGAGTAGAAGACGAAGGAAAGAAGAAAGAACGCAAACCAAGACTCACAGGAGAACAACTTGAGAGAATTCTGGGTGCAGATGTTGAGATCAGGACTTTAAATTCACCATGGACTGGGCTGGAGCGGTGGCTCGGTGTTTATGTGCTTGGCTGGCACTCGAGAGTAGTCGGGTCCGAACCCCAGCACCACGTACACAGCAAGTCTTGGAGCAACGAAAGCCACATGAAAAACTAAGTAAAATGGATTGTCTCTCTCACTGTCCCTGTCTCTCGCTCTCTTAAAAAAAAAAAAAATCACTGTGGATTTCAGACATACTGAAGCAAGAGAAATGGGATGGGAGAGAAGAAGGCGTTTTTAAGAAGTACTATATGGGTACTTCTTAAAGTTGATTCCTTTTAACTTCCTTCGAACATGGAAGTAAAAACTCAAATGGCTTTTAAATTTTTAGTTTTTTAAACCATGGTGCTAGGGATTGAACCCAGGGTCTTGCACATAGTTGGCAAGTACTCTACCGCTGAGTTATACTCCTAAATGCTTTAGATTACTGAACCAAGCATCTTAGAAGGTGAAGCTCTGCCCAAGCTGGGCCCCACATGGAGACTATGAGGTGTGTTAATCAAAAGTTCTTCACTAAGCACCTGCTACATTTATAGCTTTGGATGAGACATGAAAGCAATTAAACAGTATAATGTGTGGCCACATCCTTAACACTCTTATATTTAGATTAATGATACATTTCCACATAGACAGGTAGTAATAACATACCACCAAACGACGTGTCACAAGATGATGTGGGCTATAAGTTGGCAGGAAGAAGCAGCAATTAAATGTATTTGGGTGCTTTCCTAGAATTTGCATTCTACTTTTCTTTATTCTATTTTTGAACTTTACATAAAAATTGAACTAATTTTTTCAAGCTTTAAGATTTTATAATTCTATCCATATATACTAAACAAAACCACCAGCCACCCCCACTCCACCAAAAAAAAAAAAAACTTATTACCCCTCCAAAAAAAAATAGCTACTCAAAGTTAGTCATTTGTCATTTTTCAGATTGATTGTTGTCTGGATACTTTTTATTTCCTCCCACTTTTCTGAATTTTCCAATTTTTCTATAATGAGTACGTGTTTTAAAATTTCATGTGTCTTTTTGGTACCGGGGATTGAACCAAGAAGTATTGTACCACTAAGCCACATCCCCAGCACTTTTTATTTTTTTATTTTGAGACAGGATCTTGTGACGTTGTTTAGGGCCTTGCTAAATTGCTGAGGCTGGCCTTGCACTTGGGATCCTCCTGCCTCAGCCTCTGAAGTTGCTGGGATTATAGGCATGTGCCACTGCACCCGGATATGTATTGCATTTCAAGGAATTCTTTCAGAAAGTTTTATTTTGGAATTGTACATCAAATAATAATAATAATAAAAGTTTTCATGACTGTTCTATAATTATTAGTCTAAAGATAAATATGATTTAATTTTATCTTAGAGTTCTGGCCCAAGGGAAAACAAACAAGAAAAACAAACAAAAATTCCTTCATCATGGAGAAAAAATCCAAAACTTATTCAAATTCTTTCTCCAAAATATATCAAATGATCGATTTCCAATCCTTGTGTGTCCTTGTGTAGATGTCGCTGCCATTTGCCTGATCACCTGAATTAAATCTTAGTGGAGTTAATCTTGGGAGGAAGTCTGCATTGGGAGTCAAAGGTAACTGTTTACTGATGTTAGCTGTGTGGTTGATTTCTGTGTATCTGGTTGAGTTATCTAACTGGTTTTATTCCTGGGTTCGTGGTCTCAAAAACGAGTGTTTACATCCTTTGCCAGTGGGAATGTAAAATAATGCAGCCACACTGGAAATAAATTTGGTGATTCCTCAAAAGGTGAAACAAAGAATTACCATCTTCTCCAGCAAGTCTACTTCTAGATTTATACCCAAAGAGTAAAAAATAGGAACAGGAACTCAAACTAATATTTGTACACCAATGCTCATAGCATTATCCACAATATCCAAAAAGAGACAACCCAAACATTTATCAAGAAATGAATGCATAAACAAAATGTGGTATCCATATACAATGAAATATTATTTAACCATAAAAAGAATGAAATTCTAATGCATGTTACATCATGGATGAGCCTTGAGAACATTATGCTAAGTGAAATAAGGCAGATGCATAAGGAAAAATATTGACTCATTCCATTTATGTGAATTACATAGAATATGCAAAGTCATAGACACAAAGCATAAATTAGAGGTAACCAAGCACTGAGGAAAACAGGAGTGAGAAGTAACAGCTTAATGGGTATAGAGCGTCTGTTGCTATGATAAAAAAAATAAAATTTGGAAATAGCTAGTAGTAATGGTTGCATAGTATTGTGACTATAATTAATGGCATTGAATTGTATAGTTAAATGGCTAATTGTGTGTACAAATATTTTGCTACAATAAACAATAAGAGATTTATTTATTTTTATTTTTTTAAAGACAGAGAGAGAATCAATTTCATTTAGTTTTCATTTTTCATCTGGCTTTCATTGCTCTGACACTTAGTTATGTATGTGGTGCTGGGGTTCGAACCTGGGTCCTTGTGCATGCCAGCCAAGCACCATAACCACTGAGCCACCTCTTCAGCCCAACAATCAGTGATTTAGTTAGATATTTTTAATATATCTGAACTAAAATATTCTATGATACCATGGCGAAAGGGCTAATGGGAGAAGAGGGATCTGGATCTTGAAGGATGTGCTGGGATTTGTTCAGTAAGACACTGAGAAGTTGGTAAAACCCAGAGATGACAAATGAAAGGTTGCAGGTCTCTCCCAACTGTGAGAGGTGTTTTGTTTGTTCACAGTATTTACCAGCATGGCATTTGGAATTAAAAAATAAATAGTTTCTAAAATTGAAGACCTGGGAATACTGATAAAAAATTCTTATTTCTATTTCTTTTAAAACATTGGAAGATTTGGTCATCCCTGACCTGTCTTGTCAGCAGGAGTTATGAAATAGCTGCTTCCTTTAGGCAGTACCTGAACGCTCCCTGCAGTCCCTCTGGCTCTTATGGTCTTATTCCCAGTGGCCTCATTAATTTCTGGTACTTGCATTTGAATTGGTGGCCCCTGGCACAAACACTTATCAGGTGAATTGTTTTTGACAGTCTTATTCCTGGGTTGTCAATTTCTTTAAACTGTTAAAGATTATTTATTATATTTCCTTTCTTATTTCATCTGCAATATGGAAGTAACTATTCCATGCTTCTATATAAGATTTCAGATTTCTATAACTGACACAAATATGTGTGAAAAATTTTGTGAGCATTAAGTTCTAAGGCATACTCTTGATTTTTTACACATGTGGTTCTGAAGTTGAATTACTGCTTCCTAGAATTTTTAAACCTTTTATAACTTTTAAGACTTTTAATTTATTTATTTTTATTTTGAAAAAAGTCAAAAACATTACATTAGTGTTGAAAAATTCAAACAAATCAGGCATAGTGGCACACATTTGTAATCCCAGCTGCTCAGGAAACTGAGGCAGGAGGATTGAAAAGTTTGAAGTCAGCCTGAGCAACTTGGTGAGACCCTGTCTCAATATAAAATAAAAAGGGCTGAGGATGTACTTCAGTGGAAAAGCACCTCTGGGTTCAATCCCCAGTACCACCAAAAACAAAAAGCAACACCAACAACAAAATGCCACACAATGCACAGAAATACATGAAGCGAATAAGAAAAATGTTTCCTGTTTTATCTCCCAGGGGTAACCACAGATAGCACTTGGGTGTTTTTCTTTGCAGAACTTAGTTTTTATTTGTATGTTTATTTTAGTTTTGTTTTTGCACAGTTGTGTAGAAATTTGGGAGCTGAGGGTGCGGCCCAGTGGTAGTGCATGTGCTCAGCATGTATGAAGCCTGAGTTTGATTCCTCCACCCCCCAAAAAGATTATGTATTTATGTGACTATAGAGATATAAAATATACATCTTTTTTTCTAATGAGACAATTATATTACACTTACTGCTTTGGAAACTTTTATTTGACAATATTTCATAACCATTTTTCCATGTATGTGCAAGATTTGGTTCATTGTGATGCTTACAGAGTAGAATGTGGATGTACTTTATTTATATGTCTTGCTTTTGACAGATATTTAGGTTATCTCTGATTTCTACCAACATAATTTCTACCAACATAAATTGTACCAGTATCTTGACAATGAGTAAACAGTAGTTCCGACTACTGGGATGAATTACTTTAAGAATGTGTGTTGTCATTTCCTCAACTTACGTATTTGAGTAGAAATGATCAGCCAGCCAATTTTTCTTTCAAGGAGTGTGTGTTTCTTTCAAGGAGTGTGTTTCAAGGTGTTCTGTAAGTGGATGTGACGTACTGTATTCTAGATGTCTTGGCGATTGATCTTTGCTTTATGATATGTATAGTTTCTGATTTTATTTTAAATGGTCTGGATCTTTAAGATATTCAAATTTGCATTTAGATAGATATTGTATATGCATTGTCTTCATTAACAGGTCAATTTGTTAAACTTGTAAACTCAGTTTCAAGATTAAATAGTACTTCAAAGATTGGGAGAACCAAATTGTTCCTTCCTCTTATATTCCAGTGGTCTCATTCTGTTTTGAAAGTATCATTAAAAAAAAAGAACATTAAGAAAAAAGAATGTGTGTTGTAAAATTTTGGTCTGAACTGGAAAGTGCCCTTTAAAATTCATATTCCCACTTTTGCTGACACTAAATATTATTTGTCTTTTTAGTTTTTGTCAAAGTGGTAGGCAAATGACAGTGTCTCTTCTTTTTTAAAGAGAGAGGGACAGTGAGAAAGAGAGAATCAATTTTATTTAGTTTTTCACGTGGCTTTTGTTGCTCTTACACTTTCTTCTATACTTGGTGCTGGGTTTGAACCCACGTCCTCACTCAAGCCAGGCAAGCACAGTAACCACTGAGCCACCACTCTAGCCTTGACAGTGTCTCATTTTACTTAATTACCATTCCCTTTATTATTAACTCAGCTGGCACTTTTTTTTAAGATAGAAAGAGAGAAAGAATCAATATTTATTTTTTCACCTGGCCTTTGTTTCCCTGACACCTTGTTGTGTATGTGGAGGTGCTGGGGTTTGAACCCGAATCCTCACGCATGACAGACAAGCATTCCAACCACCGAGCCACTGTTCCAGCTCATATCTTTGTTGATGTTATTAGCCATTTATATTTCCATTTCTGGTAATTATCTGTTTATATCTTCAGTTGCTTAGTGTTTAAAAAAAAATTTTTTTAAAGAGAGGGTGACAGAGAGAGAGAGAGGGAGAAAGAATCAGCTTTATTTAGTTTTTCATGTGATACTGGGGTTTGAACCTGTGTCATCGCGCATGCCAGGCAAGCACTCCAACGACTGAGCGACCGCTCCAGCCCGAGTTGCTTACTCTTACACTGAGTTGGGGATGTGAAAGTACGGAATCAGTACATATCTGAGTGTCCGTCTATACACTAAGGGATATTTCGAAACCTTCTTCCTGGGTCAGAGTGTGTGTTTATGCTCCCTCGGTGTGTAAGCGTACTTTGCTGTGGCTTGTACATATCTGTGTCAACCATCAGACCTGCAACATCTGTTCTTTGCCCAAAACAATGATCTGGGGCAGTGTATAATTTTAAAAAGATGCAGAGGTCTCTTATTAGCTTTTAGAAGATCACAATCTAAAGAGACAAAGAGAAGCAATAGATGAGAAGTACACACAGGATCAAGTACAGCAAAAGTAGTGCAGTTGACTTGCCTTTGAGCAGTGCCTTGCCGTTTAAATTCTTTTGAGAAGACACATACACAAACAACTAAGATATTAGGTTTAAGAAAGGTAGCTAAGAGGGTTTTGAGGGGAAGCAGAAGTAAATCGAATGTGTGGGGAGTGGATTGTAGAACTGAAGTGAACTCTAAGAAACACAACAGAGAGATGAAGGAAAAGATAGAAAGGACATTTTATGGGTGGAAGAAAACACTGTTGGAAAGAAAAGCCACTTCCTGTTAGATTGTGCACAGTATTTGGAATGCAATGCTTGAGACGTGACCACAGGAGGTAATAATCCCCTATTAACCTCTTTTCTTCTGAACACCGCGCTCCTCTATTAAATCAATCTTAAGGTTATGCCCTTATTTTTCTTTTATCAGCATATCTCATTATTGGTTTATATTGAGTTAGAGATGAACTTCCTTTCATCTTCTGGTATTTCCATACAGATTTTGTGACCCACAAAAGGAATACGCTATATTGAACCATTCTGCTCCTGATGTTCAGTTACAGTGACATGCATAAACTCACTGATTCCTTTATTTTCTTTTTTTTTTCCTTTATTTTCCACATGTTAAAACAACTCAAAGATGGGCTGCTCACATGCTGTACATGAGGGCTGTGTTAGGTGGCGGGGGGAGACAAAGATGAATATATTGAGTTTCCTTCTTTTGGAAATTATATATCAAAGACTGGGAAAAGTGAGCTACTAAGTATTCAGCTAGAACACATGAGTACGCATGCTCAGAGGCAGTATGTCTGGATTTGAATCTGCTTAGCACCTCCACTCTTGTTAATGAAGGTTATTATGCAAACACGCCCTACTAACTGTTGGAGTCTGGTGAGACAGAACACTGTACACACCAAGCGAGGTGAATATGTATCACTCACAGGTAGGCTGCAAGTTAAACAAGCCTAGAGCTGGGCTCTGGGGTGTGCTCCCGCACTCCTCGTGACCCAGGAGGCTGAGGCAGGGGGATCACAAGTTCAAGGTTAGCTTCAGCAACGTAGGCCCTAAGCAACTGAGTGAGACCCTGTCTCAAAAAACAAAATTTAAAAAGGGGCTAGGGATGTAGCTCAGTGGTAGAGAGCATCTCTGGGTTCAATTCCCAGTTGGAAGAAAGAAAGAAAGAAAGAAAAGAAAAGAAGGAAGGAAAGAAGGAAGGAAGGAAGGAAGGAAGGAAGGAAAAATTAAATCCTAGAATTCATGGCAAGCTAGTGTCTGAGACTCAGGAAAGCTGTCCAGGGTGGTGGAGCCTTATCTGTGCATATCCCAGGACATACCACATTAGGGGTCCTTGCCTTATGTACCTGGGTGCCACTTGACTTTCTGAGCTCCAGCATTGTAGAATATGATGTTAGAGGAGGAGAAGGAGGACATGGCAAGACTGTTTCAGATCCGTTCTCTTTATCCCAGAATGTCATATTCTCAGTATATTTCTTGAGAGGACTGAATTAAGATCATCCAGGGACATGTCCTTCTGCATAGCCTTGGTGGGAGGGTCCGCCATATGACCTGCTGGTTCTTGAGCCCCAGGACTGCTGAGCTGAGCTGAGTATGGAAGGTGGTAATTCACATTCCCATCAGGGCAGCCTTATTTTTTTATTTATCTTGTATTTTGGACTTGTTCACAGAAACTGAATATGCTTCAACAGGAAGAGGAAGTTTTACTGAGGCTGGAAACATTTTTTTTTTCCCTTGCTAAATCAGTTAGTTCACATGACCTTCTGGTATATAAAATGAAAGTTTAACTACTGTCAATTGTTTGAAGGTTCATATTATTTAAATTGCTTTGCTTTGCATCATCTTGTTTTATTGCTCCCTATAAATTGTAAATGCAAAAATAATAATCTGACTTACATGAGAATTCTTCTCAACTTTCTGGATTCCTATATAAATAAAATAATTTATATTTGCCCCATTATCAATGAACTCAGTTTATTTGTAATATACCAATTAAAAAGTTCGACTTCAGGATTATGGAAGCTGGGTAGTACAAGTCAATGAACACTGTTGGTCAGTTAGAAAGTAAGGCTTCTGACCTCATTTCTGCCACTTCTAATTATGGAGCACAAAAGCACAATTTGTGAGCTTTAGTTTCCATTTAGGTAACACAGGGAGGCTTTATTTAACAAAGGAATCTTTAATGTCCCATGCAACTGCCCAAACACCAACAACAGCCCCAGAACCAAACCCACAAACTGCGGGATGCAAGGGTGTGCTGACCCCAGAGGTGCACCCACCTTCCTGGTTAAACACACGCATTGTGCCACCTGTCAGACTCAGTTTGTCTCTTCCCCTATCCACAAGGATGAGCTTCTTGGACCCTCTGTTTCTTCAACTGGTCTATGAGGATACAAAGAGTTCCTATGTCACTAGGGATGTTAGAAAGAAGAAATGAGATAATGCATAGAAAATCTTATCTGTTGTGTCTGGCATTGTAAGTATCAGTAAACGTTAATTTGTTCTTTAAATGAATTGTTTAGGTCTGGTTTCCCTCAGGTTCATATTGACATATTTTTCATCTTCTTCGTTTTTTTTTTTTAACCTTGATTTTGTTGTGTATGTGGTGCTTAGAATCAAACCCAGGTCCTCACGCATGCAGGCAAGTGCTCTCCCACTGAGCCACCTCTCCACCTCTCCAGCCCCCTGGACATGGTTTTCATATGGTTTCTCCAACCACTGAAGAACAAGCACTGGAATCATGTGAAAAGCAACTGCTTATTTATACATGTTGTCTTTGACAGGTACCAGGTAATAATAATTTTAATAACTTTATAATAATCATGATTTTAATAATATGAACATTATGTGGCACTTCTTATATGATAGGCCATATTTTAAAAGCATTATGTATATTCATTAATTCACTCCCTAACAAAGAGGGTACTGTTATTTTCATGCCCATTTTACAGGAAGCTCAAGGCACAGGGCACATAGCTGATAAATAGCTATCAGTGTTCAACCCAAGCAGGGTAGGCTCAAAATTCATGCTTTTAACTATTATGTCCCACTATTTATTTATAAGAATTGCATATATCCTTGAGCACTTATTTACTTTAACCAAAGGTTTGGACATTTAAAAAGTTCTACAATTGGGGCTGGAGTGGTGGCTCAGCAGTTAAGGTGCTTGCCTGGCATGTGTAAGGACCAATATTCGAACCTCAGTACCACATACACAGCTGTCAGAGAAACAAAGGCCAGATGAAAAAAACTAATAAAAATTGATTCTCTCTCTCACTGTCCCTGTCTCTCTCTTAGGAAAAAAAAAAAAAAAAAAAAAAA
>PVKS010019208.1:0-38771 GCA_004027875.1 Aplodontia rufa
ATGAGTGGATACAAAAGCTTTGGTTCATATATACTATGGAATACTACTCGGCCATCAGAGAAGATGATATTATAGCTTTCGAAATCAAATGGATGGAGATGGACAGAATTATGCTTAGTGAAGTCTCCCAAGCTCAGAGACTTAAGGGCCGAATGGTTTCTCTCATCTGTTGATACTAGAATTTATGTTGAAGCAGTAGAACAGACAGCTGACCTAATAAAACCTCAAATTGAATGACTTTCAATACAACAGGAGTGAAAGCTCCCTAGGTAACTTGGAGGTGTAGGGAAGGGGATGGGGAGGGGGGAGGGTATATGAAGAACTCATAGGAGTCTGGTGATTGGGAATATGGGGGAACCATCCCAGAAGCCGATGTTATTCCTACACTAGATACCCATTTAACACATGAGTTCTTCTGGGGGAAACGGCAATAGATGACACCCATAGTAGCTTATCTATGCGTTAGCATTACCCCCGGTTATCAAAGTTTATACACAATGATTGCTACAGTTTTGACAATGTTTCCCCCTCATCTGTATCCTGTATCACTATATACTTCCAATAAATGTGAAAAAAAGAGGAAAAATTATAGAACATGACAAGAATATATAAGAAGTCTGAGACAGCTTTAGGAGACCAATCCTAAGAATCATTGGGATATATGAGAAATGGAGGTACAAACTAAAGGCATAAGAAACATTTTCAACTTCAGCTGACAGTGTTTCCTTTTAAAGTTTGGAATATCTCCTTCTAGGCCACCTTGCTTTTAGGGTCTGAGCTGAGAATTCAGTGGTTTGCCTCTAAATGTGACCTGATGTTTCTCTCTCTCTCTAAGCTTTTCATAGTCCTTGTTTTCTATGTTAGGCATTTTGATTATGATGTCTCAGTGAACTTCTCATTTGGCTGGTAAGGATGTGGAGCAACAGGGCTTACATTCACTCAGTGGGAAGGCAAAATGATACAGTTTGGAAGTCAGCTGGGCAGTTTCTGACAAAACTAAACACAGTCTTACTAAGAAACCCACTAATTCTGCTCCACAGAATTTATCCAAGGAGTTGAAAAGTTATGTCCACACAAAAACTTGCATACAGATGGTTACAGCAGCTATGACAGTATGAAATATATATTTGGTCTTCGTCCTCATTTCCTAACATATAGCTCTCCTAAAACCCTTAGAATCTCTGGAATGATAAGAATGTCTTTTTTATGATAATGAGATTAGCTGTGGCTGGTGGACTTTAGATATCTTCAGGATGGGATTTGGTCACCAGACAGTCAGACACATGATTAGAAGTTTCGGACTTTGATGAACCCTACCATCCCCTACCTCTGAGGAGGAAAAAGGGATTGCGTTGATCATCACATAATGAAACTTCCAAATAAACAGTTCAGACAGTCAGATAGCTAAACATGTAAGAGGTTCCTGGTGGGTGGCATGCTTGGGGAGATAACTGAAACTCTGCATCCCTTCTTCCATAACTTCCACACAGGCATTATCATAACTGAATTAGAGTATAGATACCTAGAATTGGTGAGAATTGTAGAATCTGAAGAACTGATTTCTTGTTACGTGGTGGAAACAAACCCCATATAGGTGGTATCAGAAGTAAAACTACTGTGTGAAGAGCAGAAGGTATGAACTTTGGTTTTTCCTGCATCTTCATACCACCTTTATTCATAATTGCCAAACCACCAATCAAGACAAATAAAGACAGAAAGATATGATACATTACAGACAATGTAATATTATCTAGCACTAAAAAAGAAATGAACTATCAAGACATGGAAAGATATGGAGAAACCTTAAAAATACATATCACTAAGTAAAAGAAGCCATTCTAAAAAAAAAAAAGACTGGTTGAATAATATATACTATATACTTCCATTTTTGTGAAATTCTGGTAAAGGCAAAGTTATGGAAACAATAAAAAGATCAATGGTAGCCAGGTCAAGGGAGAGGGAATTTTTGAATAGGCAAAGAATAGATGATTCTTAGAGCAGCCAAAACTACTCTATATGATACTATGTTGGTAGATACAGCCAGAATAAGGTGATACTATTTTGGCATATGATACTGTATGATAGATGCATACCATCATAAATTATCAAAATCTATAATGCTATATACAACATCAAGAGTGAACCTTATGACCCACCTATTCCACTCCTGGGTATTTTCCAAGAAGAGCTAGAATCAGTTTATTACAGAGATACAGCTACATCAATGTTCACAGCAGCTCAATTTATAATAGTGATAATTATGGAAACAACCCAGATGCCCTTCAATGGACAAATGCACCCAAAAACTGTCAGATACACACACACACACACACACACACACACACATACACACACACAATGGAGTTCTACTTAGCTATTAGAAAGAATGATATCATGACTTTTGCAAGTAAATGGATGGAAATAGAAAAAAAAATTAAGCTGAATGAAACAAGCCACACTCAGAGACTTGAGGGTCAAATATTTTCTCTCCTACATAGAAGCTAGAATAGAACCTAGGATGGGATGAAAGTCAAGTTTATTTAACAGACCCACCAAATATGAAATAACATATAAGCTATGGGGACTATAGCCATGAAGGAGGCAGGGGAATAAAGGGAGAATAGGGAGGGAAAAAGGGTGATGTTCAACACTCTAGTACAACTGACTCCCAAGAGAACCCCAAATATACCCAGGTAGGCATATAAATTTAGTAATTTCAATGTTTATAATACATGTATATGATCATTTATATCTGTAACTTGGGAGAACTATAAGGAAGTCATGAGATTGGGGTGTGGGGGAAAACAGGGAGATCCTGGGCAAGGACTGGGTTTAAGCAACTCCATCAATATGTATGAATGTATGAATGTGAACCAATGAATCCCTTCATTATGTAAGACAATTTAAAAAAAGAGTGAATCTTACTATAAACTATGGGTGCTAAGTAATAATGATGCATCAATATAGGTCTTGATTATAACTAACATACCCTGAGGTATAGAAGGTTGATAGTGGTTAAGGGGGAAGGAGGAATATAGGATATAGGAAATCTCTGTACTTTCCACTTGATTTTGCTGTGAACCTATTCTAAAAAAGTTTATTAATTTAAAAACTTTAACACAGGTTTCCTACCATAATGCAACATAAACATGCCTGGAAACCATAGAAAATAATACACTAAATTTAACAGGGCTTACAGAAAAATGAGGATTTGGTATAGTCTGCTCAAACATATAAACTTTAAACTAGAGCACTACTGAAAATTTGTGACTGGAGAAAACATGGGACATTCTGGACAGGGAGTCATAGTTGATAATTTAAAAACCTACATAGTCAAAATACTGGTGTCACTTTAATTACAGCAGGTCTGGTAGGTGTTGAGATGATACAGGAAGAACTCTGCGATACAGGGCAGACATTCTGATAGGCGGGCGGCAACATGGCCTTCCATGAAATGAAAGCCACTAAAGAAGGAAGTGAACCTCTCAAGAAAAAAATACCCTAAGTGCAGGTACTCTATTACAATTTTCTTCAAATGAAGCTTGCAAAGATTTATACTAACAGTGTAGTAGGTGATCCTATACCAATTTAGTAGGCAATCTTAAATCTTTTTTTTTAATTTTTATAATTTTTAATTTTTTTACTTACACTATTCTAACTTCCCTTGCCTGAAAACAATAAAACAAACATAAACAAAGCACATATGAATGAGAGACTTGAAAACTATACTATTTACTGTGTTAGGAAAAAAAATCTGTACCACAGAAATGGGTTCTGTACACAAGACAAACTATAATTGAAGCTTTACATGAAATTAATCAAAAAGAAAAACAAGTTTGAGGTCAGAATGCTTCAATTTCTAAATTAGTAATGTTTTTTCAGCCACTAGCTCAGACTTTCAATCATGAAAATTAACCTCATTCTGCACCTCAACCCCAAACTGACAACACAGAGAGGTTTAACTATTTTCTCACCTAAACTTATTTCTAACACAACACCTCCATTGTTGCCACTGAAACTATAAACAAACAATTATCCTATCACATATAAGGCAAGCATTCATCACATAAATCACTAAATCTGGTTCATTTGACTATAGTTGGTCACATGTTTAATAAATACTCTTCCCTTAAATCCTGACCACTGTTTTAAAATTTGAGTGTTCATTTAACTTTTAGACTACTGAAATATCTTCCTGGCTGGTTTTGCTAACCCCAGTACTATCTATATTAAATATAATCTATATAATGCTATGTAACCAAACTTGGATACTATGGAGAGTGAAAGACCAGATAAATAAATTATACTAATGGACATACACTTGAGACTGCCCTAAGCAAATCTGAGAAAGATAGGCCCTTTACTTTCTCAAGTCTTTGATAACACTTAGCTCCCTACTTATCTCTTCAACCACATCTCTGAGTACTACTATTCTCTCATTTTCTATTTCATCCATACGGAATAATTTGTAGTTTTCCAAATGCATTATTTCCCCTCATTACCTTGGGCCTCTTCACATCTTGTACACTGTACCTCAAACACTATTCTGTTACTCATTCCACCTGTCTAAAATTCATTTCAATAACCAGTTCTCAGATTATGTATCCCTTCCTACAGTAAAACTAATCTTCAAAGATTAATTTATACATTCTCAGTAGTGGTTCTCATAGCACTTCGTATGTAACCAATTTGAGTACCTCTAACATATGCCAATTGTCTGTTATTTGCCTTTGTGTCCATTTAGACTACATATTCTTTAAGAGCAAAACCAAATTCATTCACATTTATATTACTAAAGTTGAAATAATACCTTTTGCATAGTGAATGCAAATAACTTTTATGTAAGTGGTTACGTTTTTTATATTGTATCTTCTGTGGGCTTTGAGGTCCATCAAGACATAAATTGTTCTTCACCCTTGTAGCTCCAACATTTGACATGTCAGATGACTAATGTTTTGTTAAACAGGCTCATTTGTGAAAGGTGGGACTCGCTTTTTAAATGCTTAACAAAACCAAAGGACTTTGTGGTAGGAAAAAACAATAAAAAATAGAAGAAAAATACATAAATGGAAAGAAAAGGATAAAATGGAAAGAAAAAATTCATTAGTGAAGTTTAAGAATATATTTCATACAATATATTCAGCCAAAGATAATACACCCTGCAAAACTCAGCTTTAAATATGATGGGGAAATTAAACACTTCAATGATAAACTCAAGCTAGCAAGATACATGAACACAAACCCTGCATTACAGAATATTCTCAAGGACATTCTTCATTCAGAAGAACATGCAAATAATTCCATAAAGTCTTAAACAAGAGATTGTCTATAACCACAATACACACCAAAAGATACCCTAGATGGCACAAAACAAGCAATAGTCACAAAGTCTGAAACTCAGATTTCCATATCTATTCTAACTCTGAATGTGAATGGTCTCAATGCCCCAATTAAAACACACAGATTGGCTTACTGGATCAAAAAACAAAACCCAACAATATGTTGCCTACAGGAGACACACCTCACACTCAAAAATAGACACAGACTGAAGGTGAAAGACTGGCAAAATGTTTACTGGGCCTGTGGGCCAAGAAAGAAAATTGGTGCTGCAATCCTAATATCTGATAGTTAATTTTCATCAAAAACCAAGAAAGGACAAAGATGGACACTACATCATACTAAAAGGAACAATTCATCAAGAAGACATAACAATAATTAACATTTATGGCCCCTACTACTATATGCCCCCAAATATATGGAAAAAATGCTCAAGGACATTAAATCCCTCATTGATCTCAGCACAATACTGGGGGACTTCAATACACCATATCAACATTAGATAGTACATTAAAAAATCAACAAAAATATCTCCAATCTGAACAACTCAATCAGTTGGGATTAACAGGTATCTATATTCCATCTTAAATCGGCTGAATTTATCTTCTTCTTAGCAGCTCACAGAACCTTCTCTAAAATGGACCACACATCCTAGTCCACACAGCTAACCTAAACAAATACAAAAAAGCTGATACAGTCCCATGAATCCTGTCAAACCATGATGCTACTATGATCTTAGCAATTAACAAGAAAAACAACAGAAACTACTCAAATACTTGGAAATTGAATAATACCCTCTTAAATGAAGAAAAGATAAAAGAGGTAATGAGATCAGAAATCAAATTCTTGGAAATGAATGAGATTGAAGAAACAACATATCAAAATCTCTGGGATAGTACGAAAGCATTTGTAAGAGGTAAATTCATAACAATGAGTGTATTCATCAAAAATCAGGAAAGAGCCCAAATGAATAGTTTTATGTTCTAATTCAAACTCCTGCAAAAGGAAAAACAATTCAGTCCCAAATCTAATGGAAGACAGAAAATAACAAAAATCAGAGCTGAAATCAATAAAATTGAAAAAAAAATACTATCAACAAAACAAAAAGTTAATTCTTTGAAAAAAATAAACCAGACCCCTTGCCAATCTCACCAAAAGAACAAAGTGAAGCAAATCAACAAAATCAAAGATGAAAATGGAGATATCACCATAGACTCAATCAAAATCCAGAAGATTTTCAGAACTTATTTTGAAAAATTATACTCTGTCAAGTTTGATAATCTGGAAGATATGGATAGATACTTGGCCAGATATGACATTCCTGGAAAATTTAAACCAACCTATCTCAGGTAGCGAAATCGAATCAGCAATCAAAGGCCTTCCAAAAAAGAAAAGCCCAGGACCTGATGGATTCACAGCAGAATTCTACCAAATTTTTACAGAAGAATTAACATGGATTCTCTACAAGCTTTTCTATGAAATTGAAAGGGTTGGAGCACTCCCACTTTTTTTTTTAGAGAGAAGATCAGTGAGGGAGGGAGAGCGCGAGAGAGAATCAATTTTCATTGAGTTTTTCACATGGCTTTCACTGCTCTGACACTTACTTAGCTGTGTAGGTGGGTGCTGGGGTTTGAACCCGTGTACTTGCACATGCCAGACAAACGCCGTAACCACTGAGTCACTGCTCTAGCCCCACCCCCACAAACACTTTTTATGAAGCAAATATAACACTGATAGCAAAATCCAACAAAGACACATCAAGAAAACTACGGACCAATTTCCCTGATGAACACAGATGCAAAAATCCTTAATAAAATTCTACCTCACTGGATCCAAAAGTACTTTAAAAAGATAATACAACACGATCAAGTGGGCTTCATTCCAGGAAAACAGGGCAGGTTCAACATATGCATATCAATAAACGTAATTCACCACGTAAACAGAATTAAAAATAAAAATAAGGGCTGGTGGCTCGGCGGTTATGGTGCTTGCCTGGCATGTGCAAGAACACGGGTTCAAACCCCAGCACCCACATACACAACTAAGTGTCAGAGCAACGAAAGCCATGTGAAAAACTCAATGAAACTCAACAAAAATTGATTCTGCCTCTTTCTCTCTCACTGTCCTTTTCTCCTAAAAAAAAATCACATAATCATCTTAATTGAAACAGAAAAGGCCTCTGATAAAAGTCAACACCCTTTTATGCTCAAAACTCTGGAGAAGATAAGGATCATGGGAAAATACTTTAACTACGTAAGATCCATTTATGACAGACATATAGCCAAAATTATGCTTAATGAAGAAAGACTGAAAGCATTTCTACTAAATTCAGGAACAAGACAAGGTTGTCCACTTGCACCACTTTTATTCAAAATAGTCCTTGAAACCCTTGCCAGAGCTTTCAGACAAAAGAAGGAAATCAAAGGAATTTGAATAGGAAAAGAGGAAGTCAAGTTGTCTCTATTTGCTGATGACATGATCCGATCCTATACCTAGAAGACCCAAAGCTCGACCGGAAGACTTCCAGAGCTTATAAATGATTTCAGCAAAGTGGCTGGCTATAAGAGCAACACCAATAAATCATTAGCTTTCCTATTCCAGCAACAAGTCCTCTGAAGAAGAAATCAGGAAATCTGTCCCCTTCACAATCTCCTCATAAAAAATAAAATACTTGGGAATCAATCTTACAAAGGATGTTAAGGACCTCTACAACAAAAAGTATTGAACTTTAAAAAAAGAAACTGCAGAAGATCTGAGTAGATGGAAGAACATTCCATGTTCATGGTTAGGCAAAATCAATATAATAAAAATGGCCATTTTACCCAAAGTCCTAGACAGATTTAATGCAATCCCCATCAAGATACCAATGTCATTCTTCACGGATATAGAAAAAGCAATTCTCAAATTTGTGTGGAATAACAGAAGACACAGAATTGCCAAAAACATTACTCAACAAGAATGAATATGCAGGTGGTATATCAATTCCTGACCTGAAATTTTACTGTAAGGCTAAAGTAACAAGAACAGCATGGTAGTGGTATCAAAACAGAATTGAAGACCCCCCAACACTAAATATACAACTAAGTAGAGGAAAAACAAAAAGATGAAAAAATAAAATTAGGTGTGTATCTCTCTCACTCCCTTAAAAAAATACACTTTATTAAGTTGATCATTTCAACGTACACATGTATACAGAAAAAAGAAGCCTCTTTCTTCTTCAACTAACAAAAGAAAAAAGGGTCCTTCACATTTTTCCCCCATAAGACCACCTAACCAGAGACAGAAATTTTGGTCCAAAGCATTTAAAAGTACAAATCACTCTTTAATGCTGTTGATACTACCATTAAACCTATCTGGAAAGTTTTAGATTTCAGGAAAAACCATGGTTCTTATGTTATAGCAATGAGACACATGTAAGTAATATATAATTTTAAGTAAACATCCTAATTATAAAGTTAATTTAATTTTTTAACAGTCAAATGAAAGTTACTTCTTGAGAATGTTTTACATCTATAAATTATAAAAAAAACTATTATTCTTATTTTACATATTGACTTTATTTACTCTAGAACACAAAGAACAGTAAAAACATAATTTTCTTCTTCAAATATACTATGGAATTAATCTGACCAAACTATGAACCAGAAAAACATGCAAATAGAAAACTGCATAAAAAATTAATGTTCATAGAGCCAAGCTAAAAATTATTTTGCTAATGAAATGTTTTATCATATCTTATTTCTTCTAACCCTTGCCATTTTATCAGCTCTTTGTATCTAGTGATGAAAGTTTACCTTATTATATTTATTATACCCAGTTAGTATTTTCCTTGTATTACCTTTTTTAAACTGTCATGGTATTTTTAAATCAAAATTCTCAACAATCTTTCAATTCTCCACTTCAAAACCGTTCTAATGTTTTTAACAATACCTTTTCCCTATCCATCCAGTTTTATCTGACCTTGCAGACTGACTTGGAGAGCCCTCTACTGGTCTAGTGTTGCGTCAAAAACAAAACAACAACAAAAACAAAAACAAAAAAATATTCTCTTCAGCTCTCATACTTAAATTCATTCACTTTTGGTAATACAATAATAATCATATAATTCAAGAAAAACATTTATTTAGCATGATTAAGTTATAAGGAGAAATTGCTTCTATGAAAAATATCATTATGAAATACTAGTTACATAGTTAAAAAATATATTGTTTTCAAATAGCTACACCATTATGTGACTGAAGTCATACATGAGACCATATAATAGTAAGTATTTTGATGTATTAATAACTGAAGTATAGAAAGCAAGCTGGTATCTCTGTTAAATGCCTCTACCTCAGGTAAATAAATCTTCAGTATTTTCTGATTTTAACATTCAACATCTTTAATATTTATAAGTGACACATTTGAAGATTCAATGGAGGAAAAATTCCACTTCAAGTGATATTTTAAAATCTAGGAATAAAGACCTTGACAAAGAGGACAAAAAAATTCTAAAAATAGAAATTTTCACCAGAAAGTTAATCAGGCCTCACTTTGGATCCCAATAAAAATGCCAATGGTTTTATCCCCTTTTGGGAATAAACAACTAAATGTATACACTAGAAACATAACAATAGCTTCTGGTGTGTGTGGGAATGGGCTGTGAACTGGACAGATGGAGGATGATAGTTGGGACACCTTCTGTCACACACATGAATATGAACCATGTGACTATATTAATTCAAAATCTTTATTAAAAATGTACTGATTTTATATGCTAAATACATTATTAACATGATTTACCATTAAACAAGTACAAAATCCTCTGTAGTCTTACCTGCAAACTAGCCACATAAGAATCTTCACAATTTACATAATGTCCTAACATAGCATGTTGTGCCCGAAGTTCATTATCCCTTATCCTCTCATGTAGGTGGGAAATTTGTTGCTTCTGCCTGAAAAACATATAAATTGAGGTTATATTACAAATAATAAACTTCTCTAAGAAACCTCAAAAGGAAAATAAAAGGTATTCTAAAAATTTTACATGAGCATTTAAGTCTTATCAATTTTAGAAATCGTAAGGGAATTCTTTTAACATGGAATTATAATTTATTTATGCTGTGTTGTGGAGTGCTGCTAGCATTTTACAGAATGTGGTCTGTAGTTGCACATTCTTTTTAAATTCTAACAGTGAAATGTCATGCTTTGCATTCTTTCTTCTTGTTACAAAACATAATAAAAGGTTACCTCCTTATTCTGGAATGCCACTACCTTAAAATCATTATTTTCTTCATCTAAAATCTACTCAGTGGTTTATACCACCTGAAGTTATTGAGAAACTCACTGTCAGGAGAGAAAACTATTTTTATAAAGATGACCTAACACAACTGCTCTTCTGTTTGCATCCTCCCCAAAGCATCATAGGTTGCCTGGTCTACGGACAAACATCATCAATGATGGACAACAGATTTGCATCTCAGCAAATCTCAGCAGCAGATTTGCATCTTCGGATAGCTCTGACACTTCATTTAGTAAAGTAACCTCATACTGGAATCAGATGCACTCAAGTGCAAATCTTTCTTTTGCAGCTCATAGCTTACTTTAACTTCTACAAACACATATCCTTATATATTCTAAAATGGACATATGCCAGGAATGATGCTTAACAGTTTTGTATGCAATACTTCTTGCTTCAAAAATTTAATAAGTCTCAGAATAAGGTTATGAAGAATAAAGTACTTTTAAGAAATAACAGTGTGCATAAACAAATAGATTGATGTTTTCCAAAATACAAAGTAACTTTAGGAACAAGCTGAGTTGTATTTTCAGACTAAAAACACTTTGTTCTACTCAAAGTCATTATTATTTTAATTTGCTATCCTTCTTAAAAAATTCACATAGGATATATGAAAATAGGCAAAATATATTAGTCATATAATAACTTTTCAAATAATTTAAAGCTTCACAAAGAGGAGGTTGCAGGGACTAGTTATGCCCTCTCATCCAAAACAATGAAAAAACAGAACAAAATACAGGAAACAGATTCTCTAGACACTAGACATCAGGCAGTAATAGGGGAAAAATCTAACCCAGACTAAACACAGTTCTGGTTGCCATTTTACAAAATTTAAAAACAACAGAGTTTTCCAGAACAAAGCTCCTGAATATAAACTGTACACTGAAAAAAGTTAAAATTCATAATGCTTATATCAAATGAGAAATTACAAGATGTGTACAGAACCTGGAAAATATAACCCAAAATAATAATGAACAATTAAATAGAGTCAGGCCTAAAACAGATGTTACACCAGGCAAGGATACTAAACCCGAAACTATAACTGCATTCATGTTTTCAAGAAGCTAAAACAAACAATGAATATGCTAAAGAGAAACACCAAAGACATGAATCCACTGAGTGGGATTAATAACAAATTAGAAAATGCAGAAAAGACTAGTGAACTTGAAAACAGTGAGAGAAACAATAAAAAAGAAACACACCAAGAAAAAAAACAACGAAAAATTAAAAACTTAGAATTAATCAATAAGCTAGGAGACTGTTACATATAAGGGGCCAAATATATGTATAACTGGAATCCCCAAAGGAAAGATAGTAAAGGGAGGTAGGCACACACAAAAAAATGTATAGATATTGAACCAGAATTTTTCCAAATTTGATAAGAACCATATATATCCACAG
Organism: Aplodontia rufa; assembly: GCA_004027875.1. Lineage (NCBI taxonomy): Eukaryota > Metazoa > Chordata > Mammalia > Rodentia > Aplodontiidae > Aplodontia > Aplodontia rufa. Next base: position 12,017 of record PVKS010019208.1, read on the forward strand.
AATCAAAAAGCCAGGTGTACCCAAAGCAGAAGTAACAGGAAGAAAACTAAAACAAGGTACACCCTAACCAAAATGGTAAAATTTTATAAGCAGCTAGAGGGAAAAAAAAAGAAATTAATTTGGGAAGACAAAGGTAAAGAGGACACCAGATTTCTCACATGAAATAAGTCAAGAGTAAACAGGCAAGCACTTTAAGGAACTAAATTTAAAAGTTCTCAACCTTGAATTTCTTTTATTTTTTATATTTTTGCAGTGCCAAAAAGCAAATCCAGGGCTAAAATATCTTTTATCAACTTATAATTTTTATTCATGCATTAAAGTAATACATAACACCTGGGCTTATTTTGACAAAATCATACATGCATAGAATTTAATTTACTCCATTTAAATCCCTGTTTTCCTTCCCTTCCCTCCACCCTCCCCCATTCTCCTTCCTAAATTCTACTGGTCTTCCTTTCACTCATTTTTTTTTAAGAAAGAGATTTTTTTTTTCATCTGGTTTTTATTTTTCCTTTATTTACTTGTGTATGCAGTGCTGGTGATCGAACCTAGGACATCATGCATGCCAAGAAAAGTGCCCTACCCAAAAACTACCTCTCCAGCCCCATTTATTTATTTTTGATTGGTGCTTTAGATATATGTAAAAGTGGAATTTCCTGTGATATACTTATACATGCACATAGCATAATTTTGCCAAATCCATCCCATATCTCCTCCCCTTTCTCGGTCTTCTTCCCTCCCTCTCAATCTTCTACTCCACTAATTTTCCCTATATCTTTATGATCTCTGACCTTCTTTCCTTATTTTAGTCTAGATTTCACATGAGAGAAAACATTGGATTCTTGATTTTCCGAGTCTGGTTTATTTCACTAGCCTAATGCTCTCCAGTTCGATCTATTTACCAGCAAATGCTATAACTTCATTATTCTGTATAGCTGAGAAAAACTCCGTAATACCTATATGGATTGATGGGCATTCTGGGCTGGTTCCTTAACTTAGCTATTGTGAATTGTGCTGCTACAACTTTTGATGTGGTGTTATCACTATAAAATATGTTGATTTTAGTTATTCTAGAAAAATATCAAGGAGTAGAATAGCTGAATCCTATGGTAGTTCTATTTCAGGCTTTCTGAGGAATCTCCATACTCCTTTCCAGACTGCTTATACTAATTTGCAGTCCTACCAGCAACATATGAATGCACCTTTCTTCCCACATCTTTGCATTTATTATCATTTGTATTCTTCATAATTGTCATTTTGACTGGAGTGAGATGAAATCTTGATGTACTTTTGATTTGCATTTCTCTGCCAGATATGTTTAGCATTTTTTCATGTATTTTAGTGGTCATTTGCATTTCTTTAGAGAAATGGCCATTTACTGTTTTTTGGGGGTTATCTTAAGGCTTTTCAGTTCTTTATATATTCTGGATATTAATTCCCTATTGGAACAGTAGCTAGAAAAGAATTCTTTTTCCCATTCAATCGTCTTTCTCTTTATATTCTTCATCATTCCTTTCATTGTGCAGAAGCAAAACTCTGATGCCACCCAACTTATTGATTCTTAGTTTATTTCTTAATCTTTCGGTTTCTTGTTAAGTAATTTGATGCCTGCACCCATATGTTGAAGTGTTGTCATTCTTTTCTTCTAGTAGTTGCAAAGTTTCTGGTCTATTTGTTAAGTTTTTGAGCCATTTTGATTTGACTTTTGTTCAGGGTGAAAAGGATCTAATTTCAACATATGAATATCCAATTTTTCCAGTACCATTTTGTTAAAGAGGCTATCTTTTCTCCAACATATATTTTAGCACCTTTGTCAAGTATAAGATGGTTTCATCTTTGTGTCTTCTATTCTATTCTCCTCTACTGTTCTTCATGTCTATTTTGATAGCAAGGCCATGCTGTTATTTTTTGTTTGTTTAGTTTTACTATACCTCTGTAGTATAACTTGAGATCAGGTATCGTGTTGCCTCCAGCCTCATTCTTCTTGCTCAAAATTGCTTTGATTATTATGGTTCTCTTATTATTCCTAATTTTAGGATTGTTTTATATAGTTCTGTGAAAAATGCCACTGGTATTTTGATGGGGACTACACTGAATCTATACAGTGCTTTTGGGAGTATGGCTATTTTGACAATATTAATTCTACCTTCCCATCTTCTAAGGTCCTCTTCAATTTCTTTCTTCAGTGTTCTATAATTTTCATTGAAAAATCTTTTATCTTCTTAGGTAGCTTAATTCCTAAGTTTTTTTTAAGGTTACTGTGAATAGGACAGCTTTTCTAATTTCTTTCTCAAAAGAATCACTCTTGGAGTATAGAAAACTACTGATTTATGAATGTTGATCTCATATCTTGTTCTCTGCTCAATCCATTTATTATGTAGCGTACTAATTTTTTTTACATATATTCATTCATTTACTGATCATGTAAAAAAACTGTATGGGAAGTTGCTTCAACAATGAACTTCAAAAAAAACTTCACTTTTAAAAGGTGAAAACTCCTTTACCCAGGCAGATGAGTGTCGCCCCCCGCAGGGTTCTGGAGCGGGGAGCTGCGGAACAGCCTCAGGGGACCTTAGCCGTTCCCCGGGGGGCCAGCAGGACATTGGGAACCGGCAGCCGGCAGGACAGGGTTGGGGATGGGGGAAGAGGAGTCGCTCCAGGCAGCGTTCCTGTGCGAGGAACGGGCAGAACGGCTTAGCGTGCCGTCCTCCGAGGTGCCGAGTTAGGGCGGGGATGGGGCGGGGGATGGGGCAAGGAGTCGCTCCTCGCTGCACTCCAGAGCGAGGAACAGGCAGGGTGACTCAGCAATCCTGAGCCATCCTCCAAGGGGCCTAGTTAGGATAGGGATGGTCAAAGGAGTCGCTCCCCGCTGCACTCCAGAGCGAAGAACGGGCAGGGTGACCCAACGCTGGGCCATCCTCAGAGGGGCTGAGTTAGGAAGGGTTGGGGAGCCGGGAACAAGGGGGCGAACGCCGCAGCTGGAACACGGGACTTGCACCTTCTGCCGCTGCTGATTTCTCTGATGTCTCTGCTGCTTCTGCTGCTGCTGCTGCTGCTGCGGCTTCTTCTGACTGCTTCTGTGCTCTCTTCCTTCAGGACGCGGCTGCTTGCTTTCTTGCTCTTCTCTGGCTACTGCTTCTCCTTTGGCTGCTCCTTCTTTGGCTGCTTTTCCTTTGGCTGCTTGCTTCTTGGGCCGCTTGCTTCTTTTGGCTGCTTCCTTCTACCTGACTAGCTGCTACTCTATTTATCCATTACAACAGCCAATAGGGTACAGTGCAAACACCTTTCTCCAATTGTAACAAATGAGTGGCCGAATAGCTTAGTCATGCGGTCAGGCAATTTGCTAATTACAAGCCAGCTGGACCCCCTTAGAGTTGTTTACCACCAATTCGTCTGCAAGCCAGCTGAGCCTCATGTTCCCAACAATGACTTTGTTGATGCCCAATTACTGTTGCTATAACATAAACAGTACGTCTACGCACATAATTTAAAACTCTTCTTAATGGAGAAACTGAATTTTCAAAGAAAAATTGATGAAAAATTACAATCGACCATATCATATCATTATATAATGTGCATGTATGGATAGGCAACAAGGAATATCACTATTGTGTAAAATTGTAACACATCAATCAAAAATATGGAAAAAAAACTCCACCATAAAAACAGCTTAAGAAACTTGTAATGGAAAAAAAATGCAGAATGCAAACATTTCTAAATAAACTAACTATATAAAAAACTTCTGTACTCTTTTTCTTTTTCTTATTTATTTCTTGGTGACTGCTATTCTAATTGGAGTGAAATGAATTCTCAATGTAGTTATATTATTTTCTTTCAGTCTTTATTGTGGTTACCAGTTGTCAGAAGAACATTCAGTACCAATTACTTCTTGCTTGTTAATAGACATTAATTGTACTGAATGCCATAGAATGACTTCTACATTGAGAATTCATTTCACTCCAGTTAAATATATATATGTATATTTATATATTTATTAGACAATTGTATTTCTTATTTTGAGAATTATCTATTTAGTTATTTTACCTTTTTATTGATTGGGTTATTTGTATCTGCAGGCTCTGTCTTTGAGCTCTTGTTTCCTTTGCTGTGCAAAAGCTGATTAATTTGATGATATACTACCTTTTGATTCTTGGTTTGTTTTCTTGAGCTTTAGGGATCTCGTTAAGGAAGTTGGTGGTGTGTCAATATGTTGGAGTATTGAACCTGACTGAGTTTTCTTCTAGAAAATTCAGTTTCTGGCCTAATTCCTAGGTCTTTCATCCATTTTGAGTTGACTTTTTACAGGGTAAAGGATAGGGATCTAGTTTTATTTTTCTACATACGTATATACAGTTTTCCAAGCACCATTTGTTACAAAGGATGTCTTTTCTCCAATGTGTACTTTTGGGACCTTTTTCAGGTATCAGGTGCCAGTTTCTATGTGGATTTGTGTGTGTGTCTTCTATTCTGTTTCATTGGTCTCTAGGTCTGTTTTGATGCCAATATCATGCTGTTTTTGCTACTATAATTATGCAGTATAATTTGAGATCAGGTATTCTGATACTTTCAGCATCATTCTTTCCTGGTATTGCTTTGACTATTTTGGGTCTTTTACTGTTTCCAAATGAATTTTAGGACTCTCTTTGTACTGGAGATTGAACTTGGTGTACTTAAACACTGAACCACATCCCCAACCCTTATTCTATTTTTTTTTATTAATTTTTAAACAGGGTCTCACTAAATTGTTGAGGGTTGCATTGAACTTATGATCCTCTTGTCTCAGCGTTCTGAGCTTCTGGGATTACCGGTGTGCATCATACTGTATTTAATAGTTTCTTGAAGAATGTCATTGATGTTTTGATGAGGGTGCATTGAATCTCCGTGATGTTTTTGGACATTTTGACACCATTAATCCTGCCTGTTCAAGACGATATGAGGTCTTTCCCTCTTCTAAGGTCTGCAGTTCCATGCTTCTATATTCTGTAGTTTTTACTGAAAAGCTCTTTCACCTCCTTGATTAGATTAATTCCCAAGTTTTTTGGAGCGATGTTATTGTGAATGGGATATTTTTCCTAAATTCTTTATCAGTAGATTCATTATTGGAGTATAAGAGAATTATTGTTTATGTATGTTGGTCTTGTACCCTGTTAGTATACTTTATTTGTTTATCACCTCTAAAAGTCTTCTGGTGGAATTGTTTAAAGTCTCCTACATATAGGATGGTGTTATCAACAAATAGGGATATTTGACTTATTTTTCCTATTTATATCACTTTAATTTCTTTTACTTGCCTGATTGCTATAGTTCAAGTTTCAAGGACTGTTTTGAATAGAAATGATGTGAGTAGATATCCTTTATTGTTCTTAAATTTAGAGGTGCTTTCAGTTTTTTTCTGCTCACTATGATGTTGGCTTTGTGTTTCTTATATATAGTCTTTATAATGTTGAGGTAATAATCCTTGTATGCCTAGTTTTTCTAAGGTTTTTTTCTTTAACATGAATGAGTGCTGGATTTTTTCAAAGGTTTTTTTCTCTTCTATTGAAACAATCATGTGATTCTTGTTCTTAATTCTATTTATTTGGTGAGTTACATTTATTAATTTATTTGTGTTGAGTCACTATTGCATCCCTTGGATGAAAGCCACTTGATCATAGTATATGTACTCTTCTTAATGTATTTTTTAATGCAATCTGCCAACATATTACTAAAGATTTTCCATTAGAGAGTTATCTGGTTGAGCAAAATGAACTAAATAGGGTCATGATAGAGCCCAGAATTCAGTGACAACACAAGGACCCAAATGTATTTCACAGCTGGATTTTCTGGTTGTGAATTATGTCTGGAGATTCACTGATGCAGCTCATACAAGTGAATGCTGAGTTCCAGAGAGGCACATTTGCTCTTTTCTGAATAATGCATTTTACCATAAAATGTTGTTATATAGGCAGTTTCATACATTGTCCCATTCCAGCAATGCTTGTGAATTTCCTGTGTTTTTCTATATTCCTCAAAAGCATCTAAGATTAAGTGTATATATGCGATGCAACTAACAGATATTTGAAACAAATGGTAACTGACCTTTAATAAAGGCATTTTATTATTAAATGAATGAAGACATAGTGTTTAAGAATTATAGGAATGATAAAATTGAAAAATAAAACATTAGCAATTATATCAGAAACGAACTATTATCATTCTGTTTTGGCGATGAGGAAGATAAGGCTCAGAGAGGTTGAAAATGAGCCCAAGGTCACAAGCCAGTGAATGGTGAAACTGGAGAAACTCCAGCCAGTTCTTAACCTCCTATGCTATATTTCCATGAAGTTTTTAGAAAAACCTTAATTCTTATCATTTATTCAAACTTTCTCTTTAATAATAGATTTTTGAGTATATGATATTTTAATATTCTAAGAGTATAAGTTTTATTACAGGACCAGAGGATTTTATTTAAGGTGTATTTGAATTGCCTCAATTTACAAAAATATGTATGTATATGTATGGAGATAGATTGCCTTATACCTTTACTCATATGTTAATTTCCATGTTTTACCAAAAAAATAAAAAATAAAAATTGCCAAGTATGTTGGTGCATGCCTATAATCCGAGAGGCAGGAGGATTTAAATTTCAAGGACAGCCTTAGCAAAATAGTAAAAACTTCAGGAACTTATTGAGACTGTATTAAGGTAAAAAAAAAATAGATTGGTGATGTAGTTTAGTGCTCCTAGGTTCAATTCTCAATTAAAAATAAAACCAATGTTAATTTTTTTATCTTAAGTTTTCGCTTCATGTTTTAGGTACCATGTTTTATAATTAATTAAATAGGAAAATAGAAGAAATTTTAATTTATGGTGATGTGTACTAGTTTGGATAAGGTTTACTAACTAGGTCAATTAGTATCTAAAATCTAGGTTAGTCTTATTTGGAACACTTATAATGTTACAGTGTTCTTGACAGAACACAAATTTTCAAAGTGGAGATCACAAAGTCTAACTTGAATGACCAGGAAAATGTACTCCTGAATCCTTCAACTCAGTATGCACTGAGAAAGAAAGTTTTGCTGCTATATCTAGAATGAGGTTATGCTTCTTGGAAGTTACCAATCCCTATCACACTAGCTGGGGGTTTCCATGGACTCCACATCAGCTTCTCATAAGACAGTCCTTCAGCCATACACTTAAGAAGACACACACTGTATTCTGGCATGGAGTAATCTATATCTAAATAAGTGTTTTCATTGCATCAACAAAAAAAATCCTTTTTTTTAAAATCAAGATTACTATCAGAGGTCTGGTTTCCTTTTTCATGCCGGATTGCTTTTTTCCAGGCCTTCCTTCTTTCACAACTTTTCCTCAGATTTATTTCCCTTCTGTTGCCATTTGTTAAACTGCACTGGAGTCTTTTCTTTATCAGATGCTCTGTCTATCACAGACTTTGAAGGCAGGTTTAATGTCATCCTAGGTTCCCATACCACCTCTCACTTTTTTAACCATCATTGAATTCAGGATGAAATGAATATACTTTCAAGCACAATTCTGAACGTATTAGCTATAATGCCCCTTTTCCCTTATGAAGCAGATTGGAACTTACATGAGAATGGTATCATTAAGGAAAGAAACAACATTCAACCACTCTATTCTCTTCTAAAAGCATGGACATTTTCTCTAGTAATGCTATTCCCTATAGACCTCACAAGTGATGAGAACACTTCTGAAACTTCCTTCTAAAGAAATAACTCCTTTTGTAAACCAGTCCTCTTCAAGGCATTCGGTTGGCCCCCCTTTACTCCTCCCCATTGCTTTTTACTGATCTCCGGGTCACGTCACACATTCGTCTAATATCTTTGTGCACAGGTCATCCTCTTCTAACCCTCTCCACATTGCACCAACAACATTGGTGATTTTGGATTCATGTGAATGACCCATTTCATACAATGATGAAATGATCTCACTATTAGTTCATATAATCCTGATTTCTACTCTGTTTTAACAACTCACTCCTGTCGTAACACCTGATCTTTGCTATTATCTGAAACCTTTTCATTCCCCAACTGCCCCCCAAAAAACAATATTCTAAGTCTAACCATTTTTAATCTAATAAAATCTTTTATTTCAATGCTTATATAACAGACTCCCTGGCCTTCACTTTCACCTACCCTTTCTCCTTTTTTATATTAAATTTTACTTCCATGATAGTTAATTTTATTTTATACCATGACTGGAGTAAGGGATGCCAAATAGCTAATAAACATTATTTTTGGTTGTATCTGTGTGAGTGATTTTAGAAGAGATTGAAAAGAAGACCTACCATCAACAATACATTGGGTATGATCTGATTTGTTGAGGTCCTGAATAGAACAAGGCAAATGAAAGGAGATATTCTTTGCATTATTGCTGGGACATCCATCTTCTGTTGCTCTCAGGCATCAGAGCTTCTCACCATAAAAAGTAGCACTATATCTTGAAGAAAGTACTGTTCCAGAATTAAATAATAATTGAATAATTATTGAATATAAGATAAATTAGAAAGTTATAGGAAATCCACCTTATATTTTAAAATAAAATGGAAGTTTAGTAATTCAGTAACTTAGAAATCAATATTTAGATTGTTTTGCAAGATTTGTTTGCTTTATTGTTTCAATGGTGTCATTAAGAATCTGTGTACTTTGTCTGCTCTGTTGACTATTCATAATATTCTAAACTTTATCTTAAAATTTTCTTACATTTGTTGTTGGAAGATGGCTATGACCACAATTGTTCAAAGGACTTTGACCACATCTTGGGAGTGAAAGGACAGGTGGTTTCTAGAACTCTTTGAGAAGCGGGATAGTTTTTTTTTTAATTTTTTTAAACCTTCATAAATGCCTTTTCTATTCTCAAGAAGCACCCTACTTAATTAGTTTCCAGATATACTGACTCATAGGGAATAGGTGGATGGCTATCCTGAACATGTTATTTTCAGTACTTTTTCTCCTGAATGTTCTACTTTATAACAACAACACATTTGGTAGATTTAATCTCAGCTTCATTAATGTAATAATAATTCTAGCATTCTTACCTACAATGGGTTCAGAAATTTTTATGTAACCTAGTTTTGGCCAATGAGCAGTGAGAATTGGCCTGAGGTTTCTAGTAAATGTTCTTCCTGTTTTTTGAGAGGGCAAGAGATATGCTCCATCATCTTCATTTTCACTCCTCCCCTTTTTCCCCCCTTTCAACAGAAAAGAGGGGTTTTCCCTTGATTTCTCCTAATACCCACTTTTGCTTCCAATGAAACAATATAATATATTTTTATTCTGAAAATTAGATTTATCCCTAGAGACCCCCTAATTACCCACCCTTATCCCTCCTCCCCTCCCCACTCCTTCCCAATACATGTCTACAAATGCTTTAACCCAAAGGAAACTTTTAAGACAATTTGTTCGGGTATACCATGATACTTCCATGCCAAAGAATGCTTAAATTGTGAAAGTTATACCAGTGGAGGATAAAAGGTTTAGGAGCAAGAGAGGTGACCACAGTTTATTTTTCTCCATAGAAATTTTAGTAAAAAAAATTACAGCAATTAGCATATATTCATAAAACTGAGCAGATTTAACCTTTGATGATATCTTAAGACTTTCTTCTCGTTTGATAGTGTCATTAATTAGAATGTTTTAAATATTTTTAAAACTTGGTTTTGTAAAGTTTTATTAAAAAAAGGCAAAATTCACTGCAAATAACTGAGTCACCTAAGGAATGCACTAGTTTTCCTAATAATGGATCACTAGTTCACTAGTTGATAAAGATAGAACAGTAGCCTAGAATGGGCTATGCAAAGTGAATGAGTCATTTTTTTTTTTTAGTAACAAATATCTGCTATAGGAAGAATGACTAAAGATCATGTGAGCACAGAGCTAAAAACCCAAAAAGGGAAACCTGGCTAAAGAAGGGTGAAAAGATTCAAAATGAAATCTAACAATATTGATATGATGAAATTATGATGGCCAGAGTGGGTGAATGATGTGAGAGGGAAAGAGAGAAAGAAAGGAATGTATATATATATATATACATGTATATATATACATACATACATATATATATATTTATATATGTATATTTATTTATATTTATATAATACATATTTATATATATTATATAAATTATATAAATATATATTTATATATATATTTATATATATGTATGTATATATATATAAAACCATGAACTAAGAGTAAAAGATTAATAGAAAGTCAGGATTCGTAACCATCTTGGTGTCAGGGTTGGTAAAATCATAAAATTTATGTAAGACTGAAAAAATGACTAAATATAAGCAGCTCTTTTCATGCTGTGTTTGTATCAAAAGAACAATATATCTGTTTAATGCTTAGGACAGGGCTATGATGTGAAGAAATTTTGGCAACAAAATAGAACTTAATTCCTACTTTGCTTCTTTGTCAAGGAGATTGAACTGCAGCCTGTAGGAAGAACAGGAGGAATCTGAGCTAAGTGAGCAATGGTGAGAGAGCACTTAGCTACTCTTATCCAGCCTCCACATAAGGCATTACTGAATTGACTTATGGCTGTCCCAGAGTGAAAGTGGGTGATGCTTGAAATGTCGGAAACAGGAAGGATGCAGACTTTGGAAATAAGCCCAAGGGGTATATTTTTAAAAGTAAGAAGATGAATACTTAGAAAATCTTCCATATTGGTCTCATGATTTTGATAATAGATAATAGGTTTGAGAGAGTCTTTATAAGTAGTGGCATTTCTGGGAACCAAATTTTTTTCATTGAGTATCCTGTGAAAAAAATCCGACTATTTTTCTTTTTTTGATAAAATGTTCAGTGAATGCTATAGATATAATTAATCCTGACTATAGCAATCCTTTTGAGAAAATATTTGAAAATACTCATGTGGACAAGTTAGATGAAAAAAACACTGTAGAATTAAAGTGGAGCATAGCTTTCTGGATGTGCATACTCAGATAGCTTGCTAGTAGATGGATATCCACTAGAATAGAATTCCATGATGGAAATGACAGAGACTCTCTCACTTTCAAAGTTTACCAGTGATTTTGAATGAGGAAAAAATAGGAGACCTGATTATCAAATTTAACAGTAATACAAACGTGGGAGAAATAGTAAAATAATTCTTATTTAAGTAGATCTCAATAGGATAATAGACCAAAACAAAGAAACTAAAACTTAATAGGGACACATCCATTTTTTCTTCTATTCAGTGATCTATCGTTAGAGAACCTTAACACACAAAGTATGTGACTTATTGCTGCAGAAGTAGAGGCTTCAGAAGAGTGGAAGAGAAGACATTTTAGCAAACAATTGCAATTAAAGATAAGCAATACTGTCTTATAAGCACATTCAAATTATTATGGAAGTTCAGGCTTTTGAATAAATAATTAACGAACTGCAAAATATTAGATATAGGTTTTTGGGTAAGTTATAAATTTGTAGACATGGCTTAGTTTAACATTATGAGGCAAAATGTGTCAGTAGCATAATGTAAGTGGCTTAGAATAGAAACACATTAAAATTATAATGCTTGAAGAAAGTAAATATGTATTGTTGTATCTGTTTCTGAGCACACCTTTCAGAAGAAAGAATATAATTAGAAGTGAAAAAAGACATGCAAAGAGATGTGGTTCTAAGAGGGGGATGGTAACTCATTAAATTCTCCTTAGTTTTAAAGAAGAAAAGACCTAACAATTGAGTGAATTATGGCTAAACTTTTTTTCATTTAATAACACTTTTACTTGATATTTTTAAAATGATACATTCTGATGCTTATAATTTTAGCAGAGGACATCCTCTGTTTCAGAAGTTGCCTTATTTTATGTCTTTCCCCTGTCACTGATGTGTGTGTGTGCGTGTATGTGTGAATATGTATATGTTTATGTTTGTGTATCTATATTTCAAAAAGCAAAATTTATACCACTGAAAAGGGAGCAAACTGATAATTTCTAAATAGTACACTTGATTTTCTTTTCTATAAGGGGTACTTGTATATTCAAAAGATTTCAATTAAACATTTTGTGAGAGGTTTATTTAATTCAGGTCCTTCCCATTTCAGAGGCATTTTCATTTAAAGTTGACTTTCAGCCATCTTACTTATACTTTATCCAGAATTTATGAATTAGCATTAAGTACCTAATTTCATTTTGAAAACTCTTTTACCATTTCAATTGCTTAGTAATTACACCGCAAAGAAGGTAGGGTTGAATTTAACAAAATTTGTTTCTCATAACATTTAACACAAATATAGAAGGTTGATGCAGGTGGTTCTAGCCTGGCAAGGTGTACATTTATTTTAATTAGTAGCCAGTTAGCTGTCTTGGATACTCATGTTGTTGATGAAGCAGAGGTCATAGTTTTTATCCTATGCAGACCAGCATATTTCTCTTTGTTGTGTGGCACAGGATACACCCCTCACCCCAGCCAGCTGGCTGGCAAATGTGTGCACTTGGTGACAAGGAGAACTGGGTGAGACTGTGTAGATGGATTGGTGCAAATTCATCACCATAGCTAGGAAAATAACCCTTTGCAAATACCTTCCTAATGGACAACACATGGTTGTTTATATTCAATTGAATTGTAGATATATAGTTTGTCATTAATCTTACTTCCAGAAAATCCCACTTTTATGTACTAGATAAAATGCCTTTCTCCTTTTAAAGAATTTTGGCTTAAAATTTTACAACCACATTTGACAAGTATTTCCCATTTTTCTCTCATATAATCTAATTATTTTATATTTAAGTTTTCATAGTTTTTTAGGACATTGTGGATTTGCAACAGTCTAATTTAGTGTCTGAGAAAGGCGCTGGGCAAAAATCACATGAGCATTGATGATTTTGATGAGAATAAATCAGTCTGTGCTGAATATTAATCCCCCCAAAATGTTAAATCAAGCACATAATCTTTGGCTGGTGCCATTCAGATATCTCTTCCTCTGCATTTATTAGTATGATTTGGGTAAAAGAGTAAATTTAGTATTGTCTTGATATTTGGAAGTCTGTGTGCTTTAACCAGCACAAATTAAATTAAGCTATTCAATACTTTCAAAGAGGGTGCTTAATAGTGTTGAGTAAGCTTTCAAACTCAGTTTACTTCAGCATATACTAATTACTCTCCTCTAATCATGCTGTATCATGTAATTAATATGAACATAGCCAGGATTCACTTTTAATTTTTCCCCCACAAGCTTTTATACAAATGAATATTACTTGTATCTAAATGTACAACTTAACAAACTATTTCTAACTTTTCCTTTAAATGCAGTATACATTTCATGTGGTCATCGCAGACATTTCGTAAGAGGTGACCTTAGCATAATTGTATGCATTCTATGTTAAAAATGGTGAGTTTAATTTAATACAGCAGAAACCTATTTTATTCTTTCAGCCTAATTAATCAGTATGTATCAAAATCTTAGTTTTAGAACAAGTAGATTATAAATTGTACACAACCAATTCCTATTGAACTCAAAATGGCTCATTTGAACCTATTCAGGGTTTTGACTAATACCAAGTGTAAAATGTTAAAACTGGAATACCACTAGTTATAGGAAGTCTGAGAGCCATGGAATATATAATTATCTGGGCTTTTCAGAAATTAAAGCTCTGCAGTTTCATTGTATAATTTTTTACATTGAAATGACTTCTGTGTTTAGAGAAGATTAATCTCTTTAGATCCCTGAAATACCATTTTCAGACCACTAAGGTCTAACAATGGCCCTTTACTATGATTTTAATGTTGTTTCAATCTAATTTTTAAAATAAGCTGTAGCGCATTACAATTGATAGCAACCATAATGTCAATTTCGTTTTTTAAAATGTCGTTTCAGAATTTCCCCATAGAAAGTGCTTCATACTTCTCATGCTCAATTGCCAAAAAAACAATTCAATTTTTATGGTCTATGGTTATTTGACATGCTACAAAAAAAAAAGAGAGATTTAATTCTTCATATTTTCTTGTGGAAACTTAGGAATGTGTTACTAATCATTTTTTTTCCAAAATTCCTTTTTTTATGAGTTTTAGGGTTTTTACAGTCAGTATGAATTTTTCTGTCAGAGTGCAGACCCATTGACAATACAATCATTTAAAAATCTAATTACTTTCACCTGTTTAAATAAGTGAATTTCATGCTGGAAAACGTGCACAAACTGCCATGGGAAGTAGTTGAACTCCTGCTCTGGGAGGGCTTTCCAGGCATCTTTTTGTCCCTTGAGGTGTTTATGTCCTTTTAGAAGTCTGTATGGATTTGGTGTATAGCCACAGATTTGTGACTAAATGGCTGTGTGATCGAAGCTACTAAACAGTAATAAGGCTTGGTAATAGCTGTTTGAGGTTTATTTCAAAAGCTTCAAGTCTAATCTCATTAGAATACCTATGGGTACAAATGTTATTTTCCCCTTGTGTATTCTAAACATAGAGTAAACGATGGATCATAATTAATGTATTAAAAAGGCATATTTTGCCTTTGTTTTTCTTTTAAATGCATTCAGTTCACCTAAACCTAACAAATATGAATATTTTCTTTTCCTTTTGTGTTTTGTTTTGTTTTGGTTTTAATTAAAAGCCTGCAGTTACATGTTTAGAAAGAGAAGATGAATATTTGTCACTAAACTCCACTGGCTTTAAACAAATCAAAACAGAAAGAATAATTCTCCGGTAGTCTTCCAACATGTTTGAAGAATCTGCTGTTTGTTTGGGAGGTGAATAGAATATGTGTATTAAATTTCTCAGCAGCAGTGGCTATACATTTTCAGTTGATAGACTTTTAAGTTGTCACATCCTTATTTTCTTTTCCTGGCAACAATTATTGCGTCATGAAATGAAGATAATTGTAATTTTGTTTTGTCTTAGATGCCATTTATAAGATATGTTGTACATATTATTACCTCTCATTCCTATTAGATTATTTTTTTTAGTAAAATTAGAGTTTAGTTGATTCAGGGGAATTATACTATTGCCTTTAAAGCATTATTAGCATTTTGTTAAGATTGGATATTAAGGAATTCAAATGACCAGGTCCTTTATTAGAATAGGGAAGCAAATTCCCCTTAAGTATTTGGATTTTCTCCCCCATCTCTTTTGATGTTAGTTCATGTGCTTTGTTCACAGGGCTAAATTTAAAATACATGTGTGTTTTTGTGTGTTTTATATCGTACCTAAACAAATAAAGATAATAGGAATCAAAAATATAGTTTAGAAGTTTTGAATTCATATGCCCAGGAATGAATAAAATAAGAAGTGATTGAAATCCCTGACAAAATTGAAGACTGCAGGAACCCTGCTATACATGCTAAGTTCGGTTGTTTGAGAATGTCATGCGTTCTGTCATGGCAAGAGAAACACTCCTGCTGTCTAATATTGGTCTGGGGAACACTGGTCTGTGACTTCTAATAATCTCAGCTTTTCTTTATGTCGCCACCCAGGCACACTGTAACATGGAGGAAGCATTGTTGTGGTCTCTCCAAGCTCACACCAGTGCTTCCAAGAGTTGGTCAAAATTTTTCAGAATAAGTTTTAGGAAGTTACTAAATATTCCAGTCTGAATAATAGAACTATAGACTATAAATCAAACTCACAGAGTATTAAAATATTGCAGTTACATCTCTGAACCATCACAGGTCTTGATGGTTCCCCTCTAGTCTTAAGTATAGAAGTTTCTGTACACGCCCATCTCTGTCCCCTCATCCTCACTGATGTGCTGACTCTGCTTCCTAATCAAAACTCCCTTCAGTCAAATGTGATTCCATCACGCTTAAGGCATTTTTGCACTCCTGAAATCGTGGAACATCACCTCTTGCATGTGAAGACAAGATTCTCAGTAGGAAAGGTGACTAAACGAGTACCATGATTCAGTTGCTAATTATAGAGATACACGTTGTACACAGAACCATCGCTAGTGAAAATTAACATTTTGTGGCCTTTGTACATTGAAAAATATCTGGTTCTCTCAAAAATTAAGCATCACAGAAATTAGTGAAACAGACACGTTTGTTTGGGCCTTAGGCAAGTACTACTCCAGTTTTCGTAACTGTTAGTAAAACATCTGTCTGATTTTAAAAGCTAAAAGCATGCTAATTATTTTCTTTAATTTTTAATTATTATTTTTAGTTGCAGTGATGCCCTCACTAGTCTGAAGTGACTTATGCATCCTGTTTTATTTACAATATAAATTTCTACTTGAACTAAATTATACATATTGGTTAGTATTCCATGGCATATAGAATTTGAAAACAAAATTGTCTATTTCATGTAAAACCTGGGGAACCCTGACAGGTGACACAATTTTAAAAATCTCCAAACTGTTACATATGGCTTTATTTTAAAAATAAATAGAACAAATCTGTCCATACTTAATTCTCATTACCTGATAGTGAGTGTCATGGTGAGACTATAGGTCTTTCCAGGTAGTTTATAATCACCATGAAAAATGACACTGTAACCTTTTAATAGTTAATGTGTAGGTTCAATTTTGAATTCCAGGTTGATAATAGTCAGAGCTTGAACCCAGTGGCATTATCCCGAAGAAATGTGGCAGAACACCAGGTTTAAAATCACTCTACCATTTTAAAACAAATATTTAGTCTCTAGGGGATGCAAGAAGGAGGACTGACCAGCCTCACCCTGGTCCATCCTGTTGGCTGGTGAGCATCTAAGTACACACAGTCAACTGCTTTTGTCTGGGTAGCATTTTAGTTAAATGAATTGTGTGCCAGTAAATAGAGCCTCTGATAGAGGTGCCAACTGGACTGTCTTAACCAACACTTCAGTTACCTATCATTGTGTTCAAAATCTTAATAATTTAAAGCAACAACAATAATTGATTTTGCTTTCGAATGTATGATTTTGGCACGGCTTAGCCAGAAAGCTTGTCTCTGCACAGTGTGCCTTCAACTGTGGCTGTTAGACTGGAGCTGGAAAATGAAGCCATGAAAGATAGTGCTCAAGGCTGGCAGGTTGGTTCTGGCTGCGGGCTGGTACTCAGCCAGGGCTGTCAGCTGGCGGTTCCTCTTAATGTGTGGGTTGCTTGAGCTTCCTCACAACTTGGCAGCAAGCATTTCAAGAATGTTCATGGGAGGAAACTGCTTAAGCTGTGATCTAGGTTTGGGAGTCCACAGATTTTACTTCCATCGCATTCTATTTGTATAGCAAATCAGCAAAGCCAGTCCATTTTTAAGAAGAGATTTAGAGTGTCTCACAATGAGAGGAGTAGCTGAGAATTTGTCTGCACAGTGGCAAAGGAGTGATCTATGACACAGTGCTCCTTGTCCAGGTGGAGGGTCCATTCACGTGGCAAAAGCCCTGAACAGTCACTGCAAACTTCGGTCAGGCTCCAGGTTGTAAATACCGAAGCCACAGTTACCGTTACCTGCATCTTCTTGTTTTCTCTGCCTACTCAGAGGAAAGCAGTGTAGCCTGGACACTGCCAAAAAAAAAAAAAAATTGGAATGAAGAACCTATTAAATGGCTTGATTCTTCATTTACTATCTCTCCTTTAAGAGGGTCACAAAAGCCCAACATCACCAATAAACACCTTTAACAGATACTATGTAAAAAATTTATCAAAATATACTTTTACCACCAAATTAAGTCCATCATGTTAAAATTTTGTATCTCTTTAAGTTCTAATCAACTGATTTCCAAGACATTTTACACTGCATTAAATTTTATTGTCCTGATCATATATTCATTTTATTTCACCATTAATTGTTTCTATTCTCTATGTCGATATCAATTATTAATTGTCTGTTTGTCAAACAGTCATATTCAAGAAACTATATTTTTCTACTTGTTTCAATTATAAATTTAAAGATGTACCCTCATGGAAAACATTTCAACTAATTGTTAAGAATATCACTCAGAAAAACACATTATGAGAGTAAGGACAAAATGCATAATGTTCTAATTAAGCCCAATTTTACAAAATCTATTAATGATATTGAGTATTACTTGATAAAAATTGAAAATGTTGGGGACGATTATGTTTCTTTCTGTATGGTTCTCTTCTAGAAATTTGATTAAGTTGCATGTCAGTCTCAGACAATTTTTTCCTGATGTAAACTTTTCTGTATTACCTTGGCTCTTCCTGATGTGCGAACGACCGACCCTTCAGACGTTTTCTCATTAGGTACACTTGCATGGTTCATTAAAGTGTCCTTAGACAGACTGAGATCACACAGGACACCAAGACATGCAATGTCCGATCCCTCTCTGAAGCAGAGGAGTCGTGCCCCACTGGCTTTAGGGGCACTCACTTGTCATGCAGTTGGCTTTTGGCCAACAGAGAACAAATTAGTACAGTGTACCTGTGTTGGCTCTGTTCCTAGCCTGGTTTATATAATTGATGTCTCATGGCCTCATTATGAATGATTAGCATATCAACACGACACTGAGCCTGGCAAAGTGCTGCTTGTTCTTAGCCATTAACAATTTACCATAATGTCTAAGCCAGGAGAAACTCGACTTTCTAGCTGGATGTATGACAAACTCAAGATGGTGACACAGGAAGCTCACATTTCTAACTCTCAGAAGTTTTGAGTTTGAAAAGATTAGTCAGAAATTTGGATTTGTATTAGACTTTTCTAATAATAAAAATGTACCTGTTTTGTAAAAAAGAATACTCTGAATATAGTGTCCTTTTAAATATTTCTAAGTTACATCATTTGCATTGCTCTTATGTGTAATTAATGCACGTTTGTACCTGTTAGAAACAAGAACTTTGTTTTAAATAGGAAAAAATTTTAAGCCAAAGAAATAAAATATTTGGAGATAGATTTTAAAGAGTGAAAGAATTCAGAGATTATGTATCACATTGTTTAAGAAGAACCTGGGTTATTTTAGAGCAAAGCTAAAATACAAGTGTTGCTTCAGAGTTCTCATAAAGTGTCCACTAGATTACTAGTTATATATGATGTGAGTAAGAAGTGTTAAAGTAGGCCTGCTCTTTACTTATTTAGTAATTCTAATTTAAGGCAGATGATACATATGGGGATGTTATTGTAACATTTACTATAATAGAGACTGAAAAGAAATGAAAATTATTTTAAAAACTAAAAGAAATATATGCAGAGAAAATATACTTGATGTAAGGGATTTATGTTTTTAGAGGTGGAAAAATAAAACTTGCATCTAGGGTTCTGTTTTTTATTCCACGGAGCTTCCTCTTTAATTTCTTTATTAAAGTTGTCTCATTAATAAAATCAAAATGATTAAAAATATATAGTGGATTTAGTATCTTTTATACTCATAAAGTGTAAACATTTTGTCATTGTAATTTTCCAACCCTGGTTCCCCATAGTATCTGGTGTATAGTAAGTACTAAATAAATATTTAATAGTAAATGAATGAGTGAATATCACAAATATACTTTTTGTTCAAAGTATTTTTATTCAGTCACCTAAATGAGAATGTTTTTATTGTGGAATATTGGACAACAATGAAAATAAGTGAAGAAAATAGAACTTGATAAGTAATATTCACTGCTAACATATTGACATATCTACAAAGATGTTCTTTTCTATGATCTATATGGCTTTTAAGAAATTGAAATGATGGTATTGTCATCGATAACTTATTTTGTCACTTGATCATGAATGTTTCCCCAGTTTATTAAGTATTCTATACCTCATTTTAGTATTGGCACCCAATAATAACTACCATTTGTTAAGTCCTAAGTAAGTGCCAGCATGAATTCTCTAAGATCTAGGAACACTTTATCTCAATTACACTTGTAATTATTTCCATCTTAACAATATATAAATTAAGGGTCAGAGAGCCTGTTACTTAAGTTTAGATAGGAGCCAAGAGACAAAAGAAAGATTTGAATCTGAGCTGTGACTGTAAGGTACTCTCCTTTTATCACCATATAATTCACCTCTCAATATAAATTTATGTATCTGCTATCCCTCTGTTACTTTGTTTCTCTTAGATGGACTATTCTTTTACTACCAAAGACTACCATGAGGCTTGTTAGAGATCAGGAGAGCTTAGAGGAGGAAGGAAAGGACCCTGAAGGGATAAGTGAAAACTTAGGAGTGATGGATATTCATCATCATGAGTCAGTTGATGGCTTCAGAAGTATATACATATGTCAAAACTCATCAAATCGTAAACTTTAATTATGTGTAATTTATGGTGCATCAGTTATTCCTAAGCGAAGCTTTCAAAAATGTAGAAAAGTACAATGAGATGAATGTTATATCTCAATAATCACAGTCATGATTGTTTCCTTGATACAGTGTAATTCTATATGAGGTGATTTTTGGGGAATCAAAAATTATACATGTTTTAAATATTTTAAATGCATATGCATGTGCTCTATAAAGGGTTTATGAGTGCACATCTGCTAGTGTGTAAAAATACATGTTGTAAAAAGCATATAATAATCACATTAATCACTGCATATCATACATTGTAATAAATGCTCTATTGTTTCCTTTCATCCTCACATCATCAGTTTACATGAGCTATGAGAAAAAAATATAAAAAGGTTAACCACCACCTCAACCATGGTAATACAGCTAGTAAATAATAGATGAAGGATGCGATTCCCATGAAACCGAACTACAGCCGTGCAAAGTCTATCTTGTCTCCCACCCTGTGAGCACCAGGTATTTACTTCATCCTTATATTTTCTGGAAAGCTTAGCCTAAGAATGAAGGCAAGTCCTGAAAAAGCACAAGATGGGGAAGATTTTTTCATAAAATAATCATATAAATTTGCATCTAGTCTTGTAGAGTAATGAATGTGAAAGGGGATGCTGGTAATAATTACCTCGGACAGCATGTGTAAACAGAGCATCCCGGGGACAACTGGGAGAGGAAAAAGAAGGAAAGGGCATGCATTTTTAAATAAATATTGTTTACCAAGTGCCAAGTACCCTGTGTAAGTTTTTTTTTAATTTTATTCCTCACAATTGCCCTTGAGATATTTGTAGATCAATTTCCCTAAAAAGAATACAGATGCTCTGAGAAGTTAAGTATTTAGAAAACTTCTCACAAAATTAGTGCCTATGAACCAGGGATTTAGAGCCAATTTAGTCCACTTCCAAAGCCTAAACATATTCCACTATCAGGTTTTTTTCTATTTGTAAATAAAAGAAGCTTTAAATTATTCCTGAAGAGTAAATAGTTTTCATGCAATGTAAAGGAAAGGATCAGAAATCTAGATTGTTGAACTTGTGTACGTTATCAATGAGAATTTTGAACATATTTTCTACATTCTTAAAAGTTTCTGATGTAAGTGAATTTTATATTTTGACTTATATTTAAGAATTTATCTGTACATGTATATAATCATGCTGCCATGGAATCACAAAATCAGCTCTTCACTTATTTATTTTAATTGATATTTAGTGCTTATATTTATTTATCTGGTACAGTGTGTCATTTCAGTATTTGTATACAGTATGTAGTGATCAAATAAGCATAATTGCATATCCATTAAGTCTGTGATTGGCCACTTCTTTGTGTTGTGAAAATTCAAAATTCTTTCTTTGATTTATTATTTATTATTTATTATGTACTATAAAACATTACAAGTCATTCTGTCTACCCAACTATGCTTGTTAACCATCCTCTCTCCATCTTTCCACCTCGATACCCTTCCAATGCCCTGGTAACCACCATTCTACTTTCTAATATCTATGAGATCAATATTTTAGCTTCCAAATATAAGTGAGGACATGTCATATTTGTCTTTCTATACCTTAATAATTTCACTTAACATAATGTCCTCCAGTTCCATCTGAATTGAAACAAATGACAGAATTTCGTTCTTTTTATGGCTGAATAATATTTCATTGTGTAGATACAGTACATTTTTTATTCAGTCATGTGTTGATGTATACTTAGGTTGATTCTGTATCTTGGATATTGTGAATAATGCTGCAATAAGCATGCTCATGCACATCTTTTCTTCAACATGCTGAATTCATTGCCTTTCAAAAAGGTTTAAAAAGTTGTTTGAATTTCAAAAATAAATCTGAGCTGCAGAACGATATGTAATCCAGTGTTCCAAAAGCAGCCTGTGGGAAAACGTTCACCAGGACCAAGTAGCCTGTAGAAAAATAAAACAAAACTTCCAAAGGAAATGCTTTCTGTCCTCTTCCTGACTTTGAAAGGTATGACGGTGACAACATATTCTTGTTCCTAGTTCTTTTTGTAATGTACATTTGTTTCTTTTTAAAGAAATTTTCAAGTTGTTAAGTTCAAAGTCTAGTGGTCTACAATCAAGATTAACCTACTTTTCTTGAAGAAGAGGAAAGAGTGAGCCAAACAGCTGTTAGACTTGTCAAAATAGCGGAATGTCAATGACATTTGTAGTTATTGTTTGCAGTTCTCTTATCTGTGAGGCACTGGGTTGGATGTGTCTCACACATTGCTCATTTGTATTTTTACAGTATCTGTGGTATAAATAGTGCTATATATCTTCATTGCATTTGAGAAAACAAGTTCAGAAAAGTTAAGGAGCTTTTATAAAAGAACATGAGATGCAAGTAGCAGTAGTTCAGAGTTCAGACTCACAACTACAAAGTTATGTCTTCTTTCCTGTGTGAACAGATGATGTGTTATCCACCCATCTAGTGATCTTCCCCCTTTCCAAAGCTTCTCCATTTCATTAGATTTGAGCAGCAATTGTAACAATGATATAACTGGTTTTTAAATAGACACTTCACAGACCTCAACAGAAACATTATTCTACAAAAAATAATTTTATGGATGCCAGGCAAATTTTGAACACAACCACTACCATTAAAATAATATTCAAAGAACACCTTATAAATCAAAGGTGATGGAGTATATATTAAAATTTCAAATGTCACACAGAGTTCTTATTAAATTATTAAGCCAGTCTTCTAGAGTTTGTCATAATGTTATTTAATTTGTTGACATTTTAATGCTCAATGAAGTAACAATTAAAAATTTTCAAATATTCAAAATAATGTGAGATTTTTTAAAATTGTGATTTATGGATATGGGTGTTTATAATTAGTATTCTTTAAATGAATCAAGAAAATACCTTATTATTTATTGGGTGCTCACAACTTAAAAGCTCATCGACTAGAGGCAGTGAAAAGCCCAGAACATGAAAAAGTTTGTGCTTTAAGGAAGTTTGTATTTAGATAGGAAGGAACAAGATAGACATGGAGCTTCTGTTCAGTGGAATTAAGGAATTAGGATTTCCAGCAGTCTGTTGGGACTCATTATTTTCTACTTTACTTATAATACTTTGCATTATTGTTTATCTCCCCTATCTTACTCTTAAGTTCTTGGTGGAAGGGATCTTGACTTATCATTTGTAATTCCCTCTAGCACCTGAGGCAAAGCAGCACACAGTAAGTGGCCTGTAAATAGCTTTTGAATGAATAATATATAAAACACTAACAACACAAGACTCTATATCTGGTCTGCCAAATGTCTGGAACTGGCAGCACGTGCTGAAGAAGTTCACTGGGATTGGGTTGCTCAGGAGAGTTTTGCAGAGGAAAGAGTACCTCTATGAAAATATGAAAAAGGAACCACAGAGACACAGGGACAGGGCATTCAACACAGAGCATGGAAATTATATATAGGGTGGAAACAGAAAAGTTGCATTTTATGCTTTAGTAGGTACTGCAGACTTCCTGGAATGGTATGATTTTTTTAAACAAATAGAGAAATGTTGGGGCTGGTGAGGTGGCTCAGTGGTTGAAGCACTTGCCTGGCATGTGCAAGGATGCAGGTTTGAACCCTAGCACCCCATGCACAACTAAGCGTCCCTCTCTCTTAAAAAAGTAGAGAAATGCTGAAATGATATGTCTTAAACAGTAACTTTTTACATCAGCTATTATTAATAAACAAGAAAAGCAATCTTTATGATAGAGGATAGTTCATTGGTTATTTGGAATAAAATACATGCTTTCCCACAAATAAAATATATCTCTTCCTTCTGTCCCCTCCTTCCTCCTAGGGAATATGACACTGTCCCTGGAACTAGATTGTCTCCCTTCAAATACTAATTTGTTCAGGGACTTACTGTGAGAATTTGGTTAAGTTAAAGCTGGAGCTAGAATATAGGCTCTATTAGTATTTCAGAGACACAAAATAACAGTGACATTTGCAATATGCATTTGTTTTATAAAAGTCTAGCTGGTATGGAGGATGCTACATTGCATAAGTTTGAATTGCCTCAGAACTTTGAGGCTGAAAAAGAGACATTGATACTGAGAGTCCAGTATTCTGATGGGCCTCAGTGAAGTAGGCTTCTCTTACTTCACATCACGTTATCCGGGCTGACTTGAATGGGTCTCAAAGACCCTAGATATCCTAAGTCTTATGCCCAGTGCTTCTGTTCTGGCTGCAGCTCTAACTACTCGGTTCTGTACACATGGATCATGATAAGACAAAACTACCGAGAAGCCTGAAAGGAAACAAAGTCTTTGTTCTGGATGGCCATAAGACCACCTGGAAATTGTGGGTTGTATTTCTTGAAAACAAAATTGGAGACTGGGTTTTGGGAGGCAGTTCATAAACTCTTTTTCAGTTATTTAACCTCTTTTTTTCTCAGGTTCCTTACATGTGAAATGGAAATTATTGCGCCTATTTGATAGGCTATTGTGAGCATTAAATGAACTTCATGTGAGAGATCTTAGTACAGTGAGCTCTTCCTGTTCTTTCAAAAAAAGTTGCAGGATTCTGCCACCTTCAAGGCACTGTTCTGGCCTCTAAATGTGTAAAGATGCAATAGGTATCTTTGTGCACCTGGAGAGCTAAAGCTCTTCTGAGGAAGATATAAATGAATAACAGCATGATGCAAGTGGTAAGAGAGAAGCTTGGATAAAGAACTGAGGAGATAGACAGGAGGGGAGCAGGGAAGCCAGGGAATCCATAAAGGAGCTAAAACTTCAGGTTGACCGTGAAAACTGAATAAAAAATTTGAGTCACTTATGTGTGAGTAAAGTCATCCTGAGGAGTGAGTAGAAAAGGAAAAAAGTGGAAAAGCCAAAGTATTATCCCAATTTACCTTCAAAAGCCCTCCTTGCCCACTATGAATTGGGGCTTAGAACCATGCTGATAGCACGAGAAAACTAGTTGGCATTACTGCTATAAGATACGTGGCCATGCTCCATACTTGGTATGACAAGGATGTACCTCCATGACATAGCTGGAGCAAAAATATGTCCTTCCATGTGGTTGAACAGTTGGCAGACACTTCTGGTGCTCCGGGCTTCTAGTGAGGGCCACAGGTGTCATGGGATCTTGGCTGTTGTAACAGGTCTTTTAGAAGCTCTTTTCTCATCTCTTCTTGTACCCTTTTAAAATACTATCCATACTGCAACCTTCATTAATGGTAATGATAAAAATCAAAAATTGGATTCAGCTTCAAATCACCTGATAGTTTCTCACTTTCCTGGGAATGCAGAAAAAATATCTGCCTACTTCAGCATTTTTAATCATTTTCTTCCACACCTCTGCCCTCTGGACTCTTGCTCCTTTCGCCCACGTTTTCTCCTCTCCTAGTATGCTCATCTCCTTCCCTCCCTCTACCTGGACAGCCTCTACAACTAATCTTTCTCAGATCAGCGCAAAGCTCCTTTCCTCAAGGAAGTTTTCACCCAGCTTTCAGACTCAGTCAAAACCTTTTTTATTTTTTAAGAGAGTGCGACAATGAGAGAGAGAGAAAGAATCAATTTTATGTAGTTTTCCCTGTGACTTTTAATGCTCTGACTCTTTGTTGTGTATGTGGTGGTGGGGTTCAAACTTGTGTCCTTGCACATGCCAGGCGAGGGTGGGAACCGCTGAGATACCACTCCAGTACAGTCAGACCCTCTTGATAGGTGTCTCCATGGAATGTCTGCAGCATTCATTATGATTGTGAATAAAGTTTTGATTAGAAAAAAGTTGTTGAATGTCTCTTTTCTTTAATACTCCTGTGTGTAAGAGAAGAAGTCTGGATTTTTTTACTTATGTGCTATAATATACGCTGCATCCACCTCCAACATGGAATATGATCGGGTCACAGACATAAGAATCAGTCAAGGTATCACATGTTTTACTACTGCAAAATCCTGAATTGAGAATTCATCCTAATCTGTGGCCCTTATTCACTCAGAATGAAATTATCTCTCCACATGTTAGAAGAAAATGGTATCAATCACAGGCCTGTGCTTTCTGATACCTGTGAAAGTGCTGTGTTTAGAGGAGGTGCTTATAAGGCACTGCTTGTGGCCTTTGATGAATATTTTTGAAAGATTTTTATTAAGGAGTTGAGTTATTGTAC
This sequence comes from Aplodontia rufa, assembly GCA_004027875.1. Lineage (NCBI taxonomy): Eukaryota > Metazoa > Chordata > Mammalia > Rodentia > Aplodontiidae > Aplodontia > Aplodontia rufa. The sequence continues at coordinate 38,284 of PVKS010019208.1, forward strand.
AATCATAAATGCATATAAAGTTACAATATGATAGGCATATGTTCTTTTTTTCTTGATTGTGCATATTTTATTTTTTTTTTGAGCAACGTTACAAGATTTTAGCAAAATAATATAAAATGTGTATATATTCTGGGTATTGCATTTATCCCCAGGAGCGCCCCCCCATTACCCTCCCTTATCCCTCCCTTCCCCTTCCCACTATAACTCTAAAAAAATTAGATTGTAAAGCATTACATCTTATCTGGATTTAACTCATGCTACTAGACCAACTTTCTCATTGTCCAGGGTGTAGTCCCCACCTCCACAGATGAGTGGAGACAATCGACCCTTAGATCTCTGGGTTAAGCTGATTTTACTCATCATGATCTCTTCCATAGCCATCCATTTACCTTCAAAGGCTGCAATATCATTGTTTCTAATTGCTGTGTAATATTCCATGGTATAAATGTACCACAGTTTTTGGATCCATTCTTCCAGTGAGGGACATC
>PVKS010019209.1:0-38754 GCA_004027875.1 Aplodontia rufa
CCCCCCCAATTTCCCACCCGTATCCCTCCCTTCCCTTACCCGCAATATCTCTAAAAATGTATTAGGCTGTAGTGTAAATCCTTTTTGAGAGCAGTTTGGCAGAGTATCAAAGAACTTTGGCGTTTTTCATAACTTCAAGGCTAGATATACTGCTCTCAGAATAATTGGTCAACTACAGAAATTTGTATCTGTAATTATGAAGAAGTTGAAACAACCGAAATCATCATTAGATGTTAGTCAAAAAATTATGGCCCATTTATACAGTGGAATACACTGCACTCATTAAGATGTGGACATCTTAAAATATATGTAGGCGCGTGTCCTGTGTGACTGAAAGAGATCAGCTTAAAGATGTAGGCGAATTTTTGTAAATGTAAGTACAAAAGAGAAATGGGACGAATATATCACTAGAAGTTGATAATGGTTGGATGGTTGAGATTGAAAGCCATCTTTATTCTCATTTTGAAATAAGCATTTATTAATTTTATAATAAACAAAGGCCACAGAATCTGGAAGTGCCATGTATATATTTCACATTAGAACTGGATGCTGCTGGGCAGGAATTCATTCCCTGGTCCCTTCCTCCCCCGCTCACCACTTACTTGCTCTGTCCAGGGATAGGGCGTGGCTCCGGCCACAGAAGAGCTGTCCTTTCCTCCCCATCTCCCTGCTCATTGGCTCCTCTCTTCTCATCAGTACTTCAGCATGCTCTTGTCTCCCCTGCCCTCTGAAAAACAGGGCAGTGCTTGCTCTGCCCAGCTCTTCATCCTGAGTTTATCAGCCTGTGATTACTTTGTAGGACCTACTGATGTTCTCCTAATGGATAACTGTATATTCAGTGATCCTTGTATTCATTCATTCACATAAGGATATACTGAGTATCTTCTGTATGCTACAGAGCTGGGATGCAAAGATGAATGCTTCACACCTTCTATTCTCAAGGAGCTCATGAGGGTGAAAATGCCCCAACATTGCCTAAAAACAAAACAAAACAGAAATTTACAGTGGTCAGGGTTTTTCTTGGAGGAAGAAGTGTACTATGTAAGTAGATATTTCATCTGTTAATTGAACATTTTTTACTGTAATACCGTAAGTCATTAGAGAAATGGGAATTATAGCCATGATGTGGTACCAGCTTCTGTTCTTTGGAATGACTGAAATGAAACTGGAACTCCTACAAGTACAGTTTTCTAGTTTCTTATTTAACTTACCATATGGCCTAGTAACCCCACTCATGTGTATTTATATAAGAGAAATAAAATCAAATGCTCAAACACATGTGCATGAATGTTTATAGTATTTTTATTCATTATTTCTGAAAGCTAGAAACAACTTAGATGCCCATCAGCTGGTAAATGGGTCAACAAACTGGGGTACATCCATGCTGTGGGACACCTCTCTGCAGGGAAAAGGATGGCAGCTGAATTACCAACATATTTTGGTGGGTAAAGGAAGCAGACCTAGAAAGGTGCGTGCTACACTGTGATGTGACAGATGGGAAAGAAGACAGGTCATGGTTGCTAAGAGCCAGTGTAGGGGAGGCCTTGACTGTATAAGGGGCGAGTGAGAATTTGGGAGGCTCATTTCATCTCTTCTGTATCTTGATTGTCACGGCCCCTGCGTCCCACCCAGGAACTGAGTTGTCCCTTTGTCTCGTGTATCCACGCAGTGTGTGCTACCCTCTGCAGGCACTTTGCAGCCATCTTGGTTATCGGGTTGACTGTTCTGGCCTTGCGGTGCTTGCGTACTAGTAGTGGCCCCACAGTGTGAGAAGAGTCACACCAGCAATTGAGATGTGCCAAAGAGAGGACATCAAATGCTTCATTTAAGTGAAAACATAATGACATCTTTTGAAAGAGAGAGTCTGACTACATGTACGTGACTTTTAGTATATTATAATTGTTCTATTTTATTTGTTGTTAATCTTTCACCGTGCCTTATTTATAAATTAAACTTTATCATAGGTATGTATGTACAGATAGTCCACAACTCAATGATGATTTGAACTTTCTAATGGGCTTGTTGGGATATTAAATGATTTTTCACTCATGGGTTTATGAGGCGATAATCACTTCCTGAGTCAAGGTGCCTCTGTGTAGGAAAAGATGTGGTGTATGTTGGGTTGGTACCTTCAGAGGCTTCCAGGCACCTGTTGGGAAACTTTGAACATCTCCCTGGCATCAAGTGGGGAGCGGGGCTGTATATCTGCAGAACAGATCCCCTGTGGAAGGATTCAGAGTTCTAAGAGTTAATGTCTAACAGGACTGTGCTGTTTAAATTATAGAATTGATTTCATTTCTTTATTTTTTTTTCCATAAACATTTAGGATAGAGCTGAGTGGGTGCATCAGCATGACTTGGTGATTTTATGTGCCCTTTCATTGTAGGCTTGCGGATGTGTGGATGTGTGGTGGTGGTTAAGGAGGCTCTGCGTGTTGGTGTGAGGCAGCTGCTTCTTGGAGGTGGAACTCTAAGGGAAAGGTGAAGTGGCTGTCTCTCCAAATGTACGTGTGAAGTTGTGACTTTCTGCAACCTCTTCAGAGTCCCCTGAAACAGAAAGAGCCCTGAAAACAGAAACAAGAAGGAATGTGTTGTTAGACTGGGACTGTATGATTGTGGGGGAGTCCATGGCACACCAGGACACGCTCCCAAGAGCCATCCGGAAGCAGTGGCCATCAGAGGCAGTCTGCACCCCAGGGCTCGGAGGGCTGTGGACTCAGCAGAGGTCTTCAGTCAGAGGAATTAACTTTCTTCCTTGAGAGCTGCCGGATAAGGGAGAGATTAGGGAAGCAGCTTAGGAAGGGCTCCCAGATGTTTACTGTATTGACATTTGACTAGTTTCAAGTGACCATTTTGGGGACCTCGCCAGCTTATAAATTAGCTGTTTTTTTGAAGAATTCCACTTAAAAACAGAATAACATAGAAGTGAGCAGGAAGCATGGCCCTTTTCTGATTGTAGTTAAGTATAAAAAGTCCACTCAAAGCCTTGGTTTGCTCAGTGTCTGCTTTCACTTCATTAGAAACTGGAAGCAAATGGCCTTAGAATCATGGAAGTAATTGCTGCTGCTGCAGGAGGAGGCTGGGGTAGGAGGATGGCAAGTTCCCGGCCATCTTCATCAACTGCTTGAGACCTCGTCTCAAATAAAATAAAAAGAGTGGAGGTGAAACTTAGGGCTAGAGTGCTTGCCTAGCTTGCAGGAGGCCATGGGTTCGAGCCCCACCACGGAGGGGAAAATGTTTTGGAAATAGAATGATCCACTTTATGCTTTCTTCACACTATTTTTGCGTTTTTGTTTGACTTTTAAGAATTGTTTCCTGTGTCAAAGCATTGTGAATAAATTAGTATTTAAATTTAACAGAGAAGAAGAAAGTCATCATTAGAGCATTTGCTTAGCATGTGTGAGGCCCTGGGTTTGATTACCAGCACCAAAAGAAAAAAAGCCGTTTTTTTTGCTGGGTCCTGTGCACCACAGGCTTGATGTGGGTGCTAACACTTCAATCTCTCATCTTGTCACTACTGATCTGAAGCTCTGCCTATTTGGGCTTCTTTCCTGCCGTTTCCATGAAGTTGAGGAAGGGGGTACGATTCCTCCAGCATCAGCTTTCTGAGAGGAGACCTAGCTGAGCTGCTCTCCCCACATCCGCTGAGCCCTCCCTCACTGGTGTTTTTCTATTGAAATTTCACTTCAGTGCACGCCTATAATCCCAGCAGCTCAGGAGGCTGACACAGGAGGATCACAAGTTCACAGCCAGCCTTAGCAACTTCATGAGGCCTTGAGAAACTGAGTGAAATCCTGTCTCAAAATAATAGAACAAAGGACCGGAGCGGTAGCTCAGCGGTTACGGTGCTTGCCTGGCACACATGAGGATGCGAGTTCAAACCCCAGCACCATGTACACAACGCAGCGTTAGAGCAACAAAGGTCACATGGAAAACTAAATAAAATTGATTTTCTCTTTCTCTCTCTCACTGACCCTGTCTTTTTTAAAAAATAAAAAGTGCTGAGGATGTGGTTCAGTGGTTAAGCAGCCCTGGGTTCAATTACCAGTGCCAAAAATTAAAAAAAAATTTTTTTTTGCTTTCACATTAATAAGAACTAGAATATTAAACCCTTCATATATAAATCTATGTATGCATATATGTATGTATGTATTTTTTTTTTTTTTTAAGAGAGAAGGGCAGTGAGCAAGAGCAAGACAGAGAGAATCAATTTTTTTGAGTTTTTCACATGGCTTTTGTTGCTCCACACTTAGTTGTGTACATGGGTTGCTGGGGTTTGAACTCGTGTACTTGCACATGCAGGGCACGCGCCATAACCACTGAGCCACTGCTCCAGCCCTATGTATGTATATTTTTAAGAGAAAGGGATAGAAAGAAAAAGAATCAGTTTTATTTAGTGTTTCATGTGGCCTTCGTTGCTCTGACACTTTGTTGTGTACGTGATGCTGGGGTTTGAACCTGTGTCCTTGCACATGCCAGGCAAATGGTGTAACCACTGTGCCACCTCTCCAGCCCCTAAATCCTTCATCTTTTTTTTTTTTTTTTAAAGAACGAGGGACAGTGAGAGAGAGGGGAGAGAGAGAACAAGAGAATCAATTTTTATTTAGTTTTTCATGTGGCCTTCGTTGCTCCAACACTTTGTTGACTACGTGGTGCTGGGGTTCGAACCCTCGTCCTCGTCGTGCATGTCAGGCAAGTGCTGTAACTGCTGAGCCACTGCTCCTGCCTCTAAACCCTTCCTTAAGAGAGAGTCTAATTTTCCTTTCTCTGGGGCCTCTCACTCATACCTTATTAGGAAGGTACATTTTCATTCTCCTGCGTCTGTGACAATTACTTGCCAAACTGACTTGCTTTGGGAAAGATGTCTTGTTTTTTGACTCTTTGGGGTTGACCTGATATATACAGAATTAAAGAGGAATTAGGTATTTGATTTTTAAAAACCATTATTGAAACATAATTCTGTTCTTAAAGCTATATTCTGAAATAAACACTTGTTGCCGCTTCTTCATTCTTTGGCTAGCATTACTGATGGTCTGTTTTTTGTGGTCAAAAATATTTTTGAAGGAATTTCATTGGCAGAGGGGCGGTGTGTCTCGGGCAGTAACTGATTGTTGAGTTGTGCTCTCTCCCTGGAAGGATTACATACATGCTTAAGAAACAGCGAAAGCATTGGTACGGCTTTTTTTTTTTGAGAGCGAGAGAGGGAATTAATTCTGTTTATTTTTTCATCTGGCCTTTGCTTTGCTGACACTTAGTTGTGTATGTGGTGCTGGGGTTCAAACCTGGGTCCTCACATGTGCCAGCCAAGCACCATAACCACTGAGCTACCTCTCCAGCCCCAGAAGGACTTGTTTATAACATGGAAAAAAAATTTCTGCCTTGTCCTTGTCTGAGTTTCAGACCCTTCTGAATACCCATTGGACCATTTGCTTTATTAAAAAGACAATTTCCCCACTCTTAAATGAGGCTTGGACTAGTCACTTTACTACTATTCTAATAGAAGAACATTTATTGAGTGATTTTCCTGTGTCCCCTGTCCATTAATTTCCACCCATCTTCTGCAGCTCCCCAAGGAAGGCACTGTTGTGACCCCACCTCGCAGGGTGGGTGGCCTCTTGGTAGGAGTAGCCATCCTGGCTCACAAGACTGTGAGACAGGAATCTGTAGGTAGGTTTGCCTGCCCATTTAAATAAGGATGTGCTTGTTGGGTAATTAAAAATTTTGAAGAATATAATTTCTTCATTACATACCTTGCAGTTGCTTGCTGACCTTTTCTTACAGCCAGGGACAATCCTATTATCTTATGGGAACTGATGCCCACCTCAGCCTTATTTTTAATGAGGGTTGAGCCTAATTTTCTTCTGTTCACAGTGACAACTCCTATGATTTCATTCCCATGTGACAGGCCATTGTTCAGTTCCGTACTGCTGTGAGCTTCATACCCAAAGATTTTGTTTTAAAGTTAAGCCACTAATTTGCATAAGAGATTCCATGTGGAAATTCATTTAATTAACACTACTTGTCTTAGCCAAAGTGGCAGACTTTAAATATGGAAAAGTGTCCCCGCTTACCCTCTTGGTGGCTTGCGTGGACCCTGTGAGCACTCTTCCTGCAGAGAGTGACTGCAGCCTCCTCACAGTGGCTTCTAAGTTCTGTGCGCCTAAGATAGCTGGCTGGCATTATGTACGACAAATGGCCTTCTAGAAATCTCTTCCCTTACACTATGAATAATTAATCACTGAAGGGTAAAGTTTTAGAATATTTAAAACGAGTCAGGGATTTAATTTAGCATGGCACATTGGATAATTTTCATATTCTTTCCATTTACAAGAAATTAATGACTTTATCTTCTATTTATCGAAATAGTACCTTTTCATATGTTGTCTGCTTTTTTAAAAACAGCACTTGTGCCTCCTTTTACCAAAAGTAAGATTCATGTAATATTTTCTGTTATTCCAAATACCTGGATATTTCTGTTAAATCATCAACCTAATACTGGGGGGAGAAAAATATTTTACTCTTATGATTGGCGAATCTAATCCTCCTGAAATTAACACCTTCACAGAACCCCAGCACCGCCATCCATTTTAATTACATTGTAAAAATGAACCTTCAAGTGTTGCTGTTGTATTCCCAAGTGGAGGTCGCTGAACCCGCTCAGTCAGGAGAGCCTTGCTCTAGCTTGCCCCTGCCTTCCCCGTGTTCAGTGACTTCTCTTCTTTTCTGACACAGCAAATGAAGAAGCACCCATGCCGCCAGTGTGACAAGTCTTTCAGCTCCTCGCACAGCCTGTGCCGCCACAATCGGATCAAGCACAAGGGCATCAGGAAGGTGTACACCTGCTCGTAAGTGGAGATGGCCGACAGAAGCCCGGGGAGGGACGGTCGCGAGTCTTGAAGGGCTTTCCTCCTGCACGTTTATTTCCCATTCCTCACCCTCTGCACCATGTCCAAATTGCTGTCTTAACTGAATTTTGGTTTGGCCTTGGGTTTTTGGATTGGTTTGTCATGCTTCAGAATGCTCAAAAAGCACTTTTTCCTTACATTCCCTCTGTACATTGTGTTGTTATGTTACTCAATGGCATTTGTTTATTTATTATTGAGCATGATAGTTGTGCATAATATTTGGGTTCTTTTTTTTTTTTTTTTTTTTTAAGATGAGGGACAGTGAGAGAGAGAGAAAGAATCAATTTTATTTAGTTTTTCATGTGGCTTTCGTTGCTCCAACACTTCATTGTGTACCTGGTGCTGGAGTTCAAACCTGTGTCCTTGCGCATGCCAGGAAGTGCCGTAACCGCTAAGTCACTGCTCCAGTCCCAGTTGGTTCATTCTGACAAAATCATACATGCGTGGAATTTGATTTGCTGTATTTCGGATTCCCCCATTTTCTACCCTGTTCTTCTTCCCATGCTGTACTGATCTTCCTTTTACTTATTTTTTTTATTAATATTGTACACACATGCATAAAGGTGGAATTCTCTGAGGCATATTTATATATACACAGAGTGATTTTGTTAAGTTCATTCTGCATTTCTTCCCTTCTCTGTCCTTTCTCCCTCCCACTGGATCTTCTTCTTTTCTACTGATCTTCCCTATATCTTTATGGTATCTGATGCCTGCCCCCTTTCCCTTATTTTTCCCTGGCTTGCATGTATGAGGAAAAAAAAAAAACCAACATTGGACCTTTGGTTTTTGGAGTCTAGTTTTGGGAAGGGGGTTGGTGTCCTGGTGTGCAGTTGAATGAGCCACCTCTGGTCTCACAGTGTTGGGCAGCATTGCCAGATTGATCTGGTGGGATGGTTTTCATTCCTACCAGGCCCTGGGCCCTGTGGCTGCCATCTGCCACTCGGTCAAGTAGCCTTTTCTTTGTAGGAGCTCTTGGCTGAGATCAAACAGATGGGAGGCATGAGTGGGCCAATGTGAGCCCTCATCCATGGCCAGTCATAAACTGCTTTGTGTGTGATGACTAGGTTATGTCACACTGGTAGTGGGAAGTCTATCACACGCTCAACCAGAAGTGAATTGATAGAACAAGGCACTTCTCACTGAGAGGGAACTCTGGCTCCGAAGACGGAGAGTCAGTGTGATACAGCAAGAACATGAGCAGAGCAGGGTGCCCTGGCCTCGTGGGTGAGGACAGTCATGAGGTTGGCTGTGGGATTAGCAGGACTTTGTTGGGACTTGGTTGGTTAGGAAAGGTTCCTGGGTAGCAAAACGTGGGAATGAAATCAACGCTGCGAGAGGTCTTGGTGAGATGAGAACATTCTAAAAATACAGTGTGTCAAGCCAGACCAAGAGAATCGGTCTAGCAGGGTCTGTGGCGCAGGCCTGTGATCCCAGCTACTCCGGAGGCTGGGGCAGGAGGATCACAAGTTTGAGGCCAGTCTGGGCACCTCAGCAAGACCCTGTCTCACAATACAAATAAAAATGCCTAGGAATGTAGCACAGAGGTAGAGCACTTGCTAGTGTGTGGGAGACCCTGGGTTCTCAATCTTCTGTACCCAGGGCAAAAAAATCAGAATCTGGAAGGATGCCTGGCCTGAACAGACTGCTCCTTCCCTGGGGCTCTGTTTCTATCCGTTTGAAGTCACCCCAAGGTGGGGAAAGGTGGGGCCTCTCCACTGCTTTACTGCCTGCAAACCTCCTCTCACCCAGAGTGCTTGCTCTGCAGAGCCGGCAGATCCATGCTGCAGGCGAGGGTCCCAGTACAGAGCCATCGGGGTTGAGGCCAGTCTTTTTAAAATCCTCAGAAACCTTTTCAGGGGCAGCAGGCTGGTTCTGAGTAAGAGCATGAGATGCCTTTCATCCCCCTCACTGCAGTGGTTTCCTTGATGTCTGACGTCATCCATAGTCACCTCTTTCACCCTGTTTTTGGCCTATTTTATTAAGACAACAATAAATTTGTGGCTTTCAGAGAAAGTATCTTCATAATCTAATGTTTTTTCCAAGATAAAATGAAAGCTTAAGTAAATTAACCTACCTTGGTTGCCTGTTCACTTTCCTTCATTCTAACCTGCTGAAGGCTCAGCCATTTGAATGCTGGGAAATGTGTGTGTGGCATCTGTTTTGGTGAGGAGTCCAGGCCAAATAACCCATCTTGTCACAGCAGAGTAGACCTGGAGGGTCTGTCTTTAGCAGGGACACATCTGTTGTGATGTAAATTCTGAGAGAAGTCTCTGAGTCATTTAAAAAAAAAAATTGGAAATTTAAAATTCATCATTTTAAAATTAAGCCCATTTATAATTAACAGACTAAATCATACTTTGGCAAAACCTACAAAATAAATATTCTATCTGAACCAAATAAGGCTGTCCCTTAAGGACACAAAAACAAACAGAGGTGTTCACACAAGCTTAAAAAAAACAGCAACAGAACTTTGCACAAACTGGAAACCAGGATGCACAGCGACGCTGCTCGCTTTGCATTGGCCTCTGGGGTCAGTTCAGCCGCTGGCCTGTGTGCGCCTCGGGTGGCGCAGGTGTGCTGCAGCGCCGGTCTCTGCCCCTGTGCTCCGCAGGCACTGCCCAGACTCCCGGCGGACCTTCACCAAGCGGCTGATGCTGGAGAAGCACATCCAGCTGATGCACGGGATCAAAGACCCCGACCTGAAAGAAATGACGGAAGCCACCAACGAGGAGGAAGCAGAAGTAAAGGAGGACACCAAGGTCGAACATTGCAGCTGGTTCTCGTGTTGACCTGTTTTCCCCTTTCTGTCTCTTGGTCTGCATTTGGGTGTATACAGTTACACAATTTAAAAAATCGAAACTGTAAATAAGGTGCAAAATAATGGATAATCCGTTCTGACTCCTCAGCTTCTCCTGAAAGATGACCTTCATTCCTTCCATGTCCTTCCAGAAAGCAGCTTTAGGAATCTATTTACAAAATTCTATGTTAATTTAGAGCAGTTGTCTCTTAGAGGAATGCATTAAAGCTTGATTCTTTTTTTGGCAGTGTATCGGGGTGACAGGTACCTAATAACAATAAGGAATTCCTTAATTCTGTTTGTAGTGATAAAAGTTAACATCACAGATTTGTGTCCTTTTTCTTGTGTTTGTGGGTAGTGGGCTTCAGTCAGCCAGCAGGGATGGGTGCACACAAGCCCATGTGCAGGCCTGGTGTGTGAGCCACGGGCTGCCACCAGTCAGCAGCCTTGGCTGGCTCTGCCCACCCAGCAGCCATGGCTGGCTCTGCCACCCAGCTCAGTGTGGATACTGGCTGAAAGCAGTACCTAAAAATGCTTTCATGAATTATTGAGACAGACCTCTTCAGAATTCAAGTCTGAGTGGGGTTCCAGTAAGATGCAGTCCTTCCCCCAGGAAATTAAAGAACGTGTATACAGTGTTGGGGAGACAGTGTAAGAGGAAGTGTCACTCCAGTTTGGATGTACAGAGAACCGAGGGGACTCCAAGGCTGGGATGGAAGGAGAAGGCAGATTCAGCAAGGAAATCGGGTGACAAAAAGGAGGCCAGAAGGGACAGCTGGCCGAGATGAGAGCAGGGATGGCCAGGTGGATGTTGCAGTGGCCCCTCAGCTTCTCCTGGTGAAAGCAGAGGCCCTCAAGCCCTCCCTACACACTCCTGGAACTTCATCCCCAGCACTTCCTTCATCACTCAGCCCCAGCTGCTCCATGTCTGCCCTGCTGTCCCTAAGGGCACAGGCAGGTCCCGCCAGGCACTTAGCTTGGAGTCTGGACCTCTGCCCTTTACTAAGTCAGGTGCACATGTCTTCACGGCCCCCTGACTGCGCTGGGACCTAACAAGCCTGGCTCAGACAGTCAGGCCCTCCCTGCCATCTTGTTTTCCCTGGATCTGATTTGCTCTGGGGCCCTGGTCTATCTGGGGTTGTCCTGCACCACTGGAAGTAAGTTCCCAGAGGCAGGGGCCTGCTTTGTCCACTGCTGTGTACTCCCCTGGAGCACCACCTAGGACCTGGGAACTTGGTTACTGACATGGGCTGGAGTTGTAAGGCCACTTCCTTAGCAGCGCCAAAGCCATTTCTCCATCACGGAGCAGGATGATTTTGAGTTGTGTGCTCTGTTTTGCGTTTTTCCTCAAAGGTTCCCAGCCCCAAGCGCAAATTGGAAGAACCGGTTTTAGAGTTCCGGCCTCCCAGAGGAGCCATCACTCAGCCGCTGAAAAAGCTCAAGATCAACGTGTTCAAGGTGCACAAGTGCGCGGTGTGTGGCTTCACCACCGAGAACCTGCTGCAGTTCCACGAGCACATCCCCCAGCACAAGTCGGACGGCTCCTCCTACCAGTGCCGGGAGTGCGGCCTGTGCTACACGTCGCACGTCTCGCTGTCCCGGCACCTCTTCATCGTGCACAAGCTGAAGGAGCCCCAGCCGGTGTCCAAGCAGAACGGGGCCGGGGAGGACAGCCAGCAGGAGAACAAGCCCAGCCCCGAGGACGAGGCCGCGGACGGCGCGGCGTCAGACCGCAAGTGCAAAGTGTGCGCCAAGACTTTTGAGACGGAAGCTGCCTTAAACACGCACATGCGGACACACGGCATGGCCTTCATCAAATCCAAAAGAATGAGCTCGGCCGAGAAATAGCCGCGGACCTTCCACACGGAAACCCTGTGACATTGGAATTTAGAAGAAAATCAGAAGGACATTTTTGTTACAAAAAGTTTGCAGTATAATAGAGTTAACAGTACTGCCTAGGCTGTTGCAATTATTCTCTTTCAATGTACCGACCTTCCTCACCTCCTTGGATATATCCTCGATAAGTATCACAACAGTATTTGAGTTTAAAAGAGTTTGTATATATTTAAATGAATAACTTTTTATACTCTTTGTTACATGTTTGTATAAGTATTTAGTGGAAAATGTTTTGAGTTATTTTGGGTTAAAATTTTTTCTTTTTGTACTGTTTCTTTAAAACAGAGTTCTTAGTAATAGGGGCAGTTCCTGATTCAAAAAAACCATTTTGTATGTTACACATTTGAATGGGTTAACAAATGACAGGCTAACATGATGCCTTCTTTTTAGTGTTTTTAATTTTTAGAACTCACTACATAAATTGTAGGTGATTGTGGGTCTCAACAACACTAGAAACTTGTAAGTGTCTTAGCACTACCCTCAGCGTGCCTGCTTCCAAGCGAGCAAGCACCGGGGACTCCCACACTCCAGCCCAGCGCCTCAGCCAGGGACACCAGCCTGTTTAAAGCAGCCTTGCGGTTCCTTCTTTCCCAGCAGTGGGCAGAGCAGGCCAGGAGTCCAGCGAGGAATGAGGATTTCCTTAATTCCACTTTGAGGAAAGGGGAGGAAGGCAGTTCTCAAAGGAAATGCACGGGACTGGTTGTTTTCTAAGCAGATTTGCAAGGCTGACTTAAAGAGCACAAGGAGATGAGCTGCGAAAGGGCTGGGCTACTGTAAAAGTTACAACTTCGTAGTTAGACCAGTAGATGTCGAGTCAGGTCTCTTATGTAACTTATTAACTATTACAAAGACACACTAAGAATATCAAGCATTTTTCTGGCTCTTGACAGGGAAAACGGTCACAGCTGGCTTAACCCTCTGCTGTGTAAACAGTTGGTGTTTCCTGTTCTGGGTGCTACTGCCAAACGTTCTGGTACTTAAGAGTCGGACGCACACCCTCGAGCACCGACTTAGCCACACAGCAGCTTGCTCATTGCAATGGGCCACTAGACGAAGCGCTGAGCCACCTGGGTTTCGATCAGTCATTTCAATAAGTCAGCTCCTGTCCGTAGTTCTGCTTCCTCCAAGCGCTGCAGAGGTACTCTCCTGTCCCTTCCGTTTATAGTTCTCTGGGAGTTATAAGTTTTGGTTCTTGTTTTGTGTTTTCTTTTGCATTTTATATTTATCCCCGAACATGTTTTGTATTTTTCCTAAGGAGATATTCTTTTGTGTATATATAGATACTTGCATGGTAGACTGTAGCCAGCATTCGGTTCCTCAGAGGTCTTGCCGCTGTCAGGTCTTGCGCACTACGTCCATCATAACTGTATTAAACACATTTCACATGTAAATAAACGTGGGACATTTGGCCCTTGTGCTTCTGTGAGAGAGTTACTGCTGGTGGGTCTCTGGCATCTTCGTGAAGTTTAGGAAGTGATTAATCGCGGGGACAGGCTGCAGGATATTGCAGAATTCTTCCGCTCTGAAGAATGGCGTACGTGTTCTCGCTGGGAATCAGCTCTTTTGTCACTTTCTCGTTGACTCCATCAGTACATCGGTACAATCCAAGGGTGTGATTAAGTATTCCTCAACTTGAAATTCGATTGCTGTTACTTGTTACGGTTATATTTGTATTGCTCTAAGTTGTATTCATAGCACTTTCACATGTGTCTGCATTTGAATCTTGCAATAAGCCTGTGTCATGGGCCACACAGGTCTGTATAGCCTAGTTTTACAGTTGAGGAAGCTGAGCTCAGATTAAGTTCTTTGCCTAAGCCCTCATAGCTGGTAAGTGGCTTTGCATATTAGAACCCAAATATTTTGCTCTAAATCTAGTGCTCGCTCAATGTGGTTATGTACATATTGACAAATATTCATTTATTCAACAAATAAAATGTGTGTGCAAAACACGATACTAGAACTTTCATTTTTGTTGCTGTGGCTTTTATAAATAACCTCAAAGTCTTTCTATTCTGAAATACCAAGACATGCTTGATAATACAGAATTACCATCTGTCAAATGCCTGGTACAAGAAAGTTACTAAAAATGCCCAGAGTTCTAAAATGAAGAAACTGAAACCCATTCTAGAAAACCAATACCCATTGCCATAGCCCTGGAGGGAAAGCTGGGTAGCCAGTTCTTCTGAAGAGGGGAATGGTGAACCGGAAGGTAAGTCTTGGGGAATGACCTGGACTACAACACAGAGATGAGACAGAGTGCATGAAAGAGAGGTTAGCAGGAGGGACAAAATGAGAAGATGCAACGTAAGCTTACTAGAAGTAGTTCCAGAAAGAAGGAGCAGCATGAGAACTCTTTAGCATTAGTGAAAACATGAATACCTAGGTTAACAGAATACTCAGCAAGCATGCACATGTGGAAATAGGAGTTTGTTTGTTCTTCAGCAGTTGCACGTGCTGGGTATGGGCCTTTCAAGAAAGGACACAGTTGGACCCAAGGCAGAATTATTACATGGGGCATGTTCAGTGAGCGCTCAGGCTGGAGGAGGATGCTTGGACCAAGTTACAACAGACCCTGAATGACACACCAAGGGGTTTATACTGGGATAGTTAGGAACCAGTTATTGGCTCAGAAGTAACGACCAGAGGAGTTGGGGGCAGCGATTATGATGGATGACGGAGTATGTCGAGATGGATCATTTTAAGCTGTGGTCGCACTTCAGGTCCAAATGGCTCATCACGGGCGTCTTGCTGACATTCAGTGTCCATTGTAGGGGGCTGGAGGCAGGCTCCCTACCTCCTGATCCCCTTTACCCAGGGTCACGAAAATTACTGGTTACTGCAGCAGAAGGGAAATGCAGTTCAACACTCTGGCCCAAGAGTGACTGATGTAACTTGGCCAAATCCAGCCACAAGGTTCCATGCAGTTACAAGGAGGCAAGGGAGCACTGACCTTCCGTGTGCTAGGAAAGCTGAAAGTAATTCCAGCATAATTGGCGTCACAGAAGAAGGTTCAGTCCGTGTAGCTATGGTGCTAACACAGATGAGGACTTGACCTTGGGTAGTGGGAGCAGGCTTGAAAAGAGGCTGCAGTTTCAAGATTTCAGAAGTAGTACCAAGAGGGTTTCATGCAGTGGCATATAGAGAAGTAGGTCTGATTTGAAAGCTCAATCTCAGGTGATTCCTTCAATTTTCCTGGAGATTTAAATAGAAAAATTGGAGTAAAAAAGATCTGGTTGTAGGGAAAAGGATGAATTTGAGGCTTAAACATGAATTTAAGATATGTTTTTTCTTCCCATGTGGTGGGTGATTTTTTTTATTATCAATAATTGAATAACAGCAACCCATAGAGAATAGCCACAAAACGATACTTAACAAAATGAGAAAAAAGGAAAACGTAGGCTTAGACTACATGGCATAGACCACTTCTTCCTCCAAAACACATTTTCTGCAAATGCCTAACTCCTACCACAGTAAGTAGTCCAAAGAACAATTGTCCCACCCCAAAGTTGTGGGGAGTATTTTCCACCAGCTTCACTGGGCTAGTGAGTCTCCACCCCAGGATCTTTGACCTACAGTGGGCAGCCAACGTGAAATATTCACATTAATGTATTCCTGCTGTAAACACCTTAAAAAATAAATTCATACTTTGAAAGGGAAAGAAGAAAAATGTGCCCAAAGCACTTCATAAAATATAACTTACAGGAAAACTTCACTTATCCCAAAGGGTAATCTGCAAATAAAGAGAGGTGTGCCAGATGTGCAGTGCTATTCTCGCCATTTAGTTCACACACACAGACACCCTGCAAACTTCAGGTGCTGTAAAGATTCCAGATTGTCACTCTTAGCATAACATCTTCAAAATGAGAAACTACACTTAGTTTCCTTAAAAACTTGGCTTCTACTCAGGCATAATTTATCCTTTCTTAAATGGATTCTTGACTGTAGTTGTTTTTATTGAAGATTTTTTCTTCAATTATTTTTTTAAATAAAATTATGAACCTCACCTGCTCATTGAGATTGTAAACTGCTGGGATATAACCTTACGAACTTCTCTGCAAAAATCATGGTAACTCCAAAGCAAAAACCCATAGTAGAAGGGCTGAAGCAGTGGGTCAGAGGTTATAGTGCTTGCCTGGCACATGTGAGGACACAGGTTCAAACCCCAGCACCACATACACAACAAAGTGTTGGAGCAACGAAAGTCCCATGAAAAACTAAATAAAATTGATTCTTTCTGTCTCACTATCCCTCTCTCTATTAAAAAAAAAGAAACAATGAAAAAACCCATGGGAGATGCACTAAATAAGTGGAAAGGATTCTAAGCACACTGCTACAAAAAAACCATAAGACCACAAGGGAAGACAACAGGGAAGAAGCAAAGTATATTCCATAAAACCAGGAAGCAAATTACAAAATGGCAGTAAGCCCTTAGCTCTTAGTGAGAGATAATTACTTTGAACGTAAATGGATTATATTCCCCAATAAAAAGATGCTGGTTGAGTGGGTTAAAAGAAAAAGAAAAAAGAAAAAAGACAAGCTGGGTGTCATGGCATACACCTATAATCCCAGTGACTCTGGAGGCTGAGACAAGGATTGCAAGTTCAAATCCAGCTTCAGCAGCTTACAGCCTCTCTTAACATAAAGAGTAAAAAGGGATGGGGATGCTCTTCAACAAATGGTGCTGGTCAAACTGGACAGCCACCTACAGAAAATTGAAATTAGACCTATATCTTTCACCTTGCACGAAAATCAAATCAAAATGGATCAAGGAGCTAGGAATTAAACTAGCTACCTGGCAACTGATGGAAGACAAATTAGGTCCAACACTTCAGCATTTGGGAGTAGGCAAAGACTTTCTCAACATGTCTCCTAAAGTGAAGGAAGTAAAGTCAAAAATCAGTGGATGGGATGCCATTAAGCTAAAAAGCTTTTGCACTGCCAAGGAAACAATCAAAAGAGTCAAGAGGTTTCCTATGGAAATGGAGAAAATCATGGACTATGATTCCTTGGGCAGGGGACTCATATCCAGAATCTACAAAATCCTCAAAAACCTCAACTACAAAAACACAAACAACACAATCAATAAATGGGCCAAAGAGCTAAATAGAAACTTCTCACCAGAGGACATTGATCAAGCCAAGAATACATGAGAAAATGCTCTAAATCTCTAGTAATCAGAGAAATGCAAATGAAAACTACGTTAAGATATTACCTTACGCCAGTCAGAATGGCAAAAATGAAGAAAATTAACAATAATAGATGCTGGAGGGGATGTGGAGAGATAGGCACACTAACACACTGTTGGTGGAGCTGCAGACTGGTACAGCCCCTCTGGAAAGCAGTGTGGAGAATCCTCAAAAAATTAGGGATGAGACCACCATATGATCCTGCTATTCCTCTCCTGGGTCTCTTTCCAGGGGATTTAGAATCAGCACATTATAGTGACACAGCAATATCTATGTTCATAGCAGCTCAATTTACAATAGCTAAATCATGGAAACAACTCAGATGTCCCTCACTGGATGAATGGATCCAAAAGGTGTGGTACATATATACCATGGAATTTTACACAGCAATTAGAAACAATGATATTTCAGCCTTTGAAGGTCAATGGATGGTTATGGAAGAAATAATGCTGAGTAAAATCAGCATAACCCAGAAAGCCAAGGGTCAAATGTCTTCACTCATCTGTGGAGGCTGGAACTAGACCCTGGCCATTCAGAGAAGTGGTCTAATATCAGGTGTTAAATCCAGATATCATGTAATGTTACACAACCTAATACTTTTTAGAGATGTTGTGGGAAGGGGAAGGGAGATATAAGGGTGGGTAATTGGGGGTAAATCCAATTTTCACAATCTATATACATTATATATTATTTTGTTAAAATTTGTATGATTGTTCAACAAATAAATTTCTCAATAAAAAAGCAAAAAAAAGGTGATGGGGATGTAGCTCAGTGGTAAAGCATCTCTGGGTTCACTCTCCCATACCCCCCAAAAAATAAAAATAAATAAATAAATAAAAACATATATATATTATGTATGGGAACCTGACTCACTCGCTTCACCTTTATACGGACACAGAGACTGAAAGCAAAGGGATGGGAAAAGATATTCCATGCCAGTGGAAACCAAAAGAGAGCTTTAAACTTTTTGACCAAAAGAAACTTTAGGTCAAGAATTGTAGGAATAAAAATAAAATAAAATAAGCAAGTTGGGCATGGTAGCACACACACCTATAATCCCAGCAATGTGGGAGACTGAGTCAGGAGGATCACAAGTTGAGACCAGCCTGGGTAATGTAGCAAAACCCTCTACAACTAGTAAGAACCAGTCTCAAATATTTTAAAAAATGAAAAAGTGAACTAAGGGTGTAACAGTATAAAAGTAAAAATAAAAAGAGGTGTAGTTGAAGCACAATGTTTCCTTATTAATTTCCTGCTGGAATATGTCCATGGTTGAAAGTGGGGTATTGAAGTCCCCTACTGTTTTATATTAGTTGATCTTTTCCTCCAGATCTATTAAAATTTTCCTTACATGTTTAGATGCTTCAGTGTTGGGTGCATATATATTTATAAATGGTATAGCCTCTTAATGAATTAACTCCTTTACCATTAAATAATTGTGTGTGTGTGTGTTAATGAGAATTGAACTGAGGCCTCATATGTGCTAGACACACTTACATCTCCAGTTCTTTTTCATTTTGAGATGGAGCAACAGCAGGAATAGAATACACATTGTTCTCAAGTACACATGGAACTTTCTCCAGGACAGATCTCTCAAAATAAAATATTTAAAAAGGGCTTGGGACATGGCTCAGTGGCTAAGCACCCCTGAGTTCAAACTCTGGTACCCAAAAAAAAAAAAGTCTTGGGCCAAAGGAAAATAGAAACACAACATACAAAAATTATAGGATGCAGCAAAAGTATTTCAAAGAGGAAAATTATTAGCCATAAGTAGCTATTTCTCTGCAAACTCTCTCTTCCTGCTGCTAGAAGCTTTTTGGCTAGCCAGTTGCAATTCCATCGTCACCATGACCCCCAAATCACTCGTTCTGAGTAGTCCAGCCGCAGTCCGCGTGGCTCGGGTGTGAGGCTGAATTTGAGACGTGGCTGCTGCGTTCTCTTTGCACATTTACTGTCAGTTTTCCCGGAGCATTGTCTTCTCTTTTCACATTCTTTTCTCCTTCCTTTTCATCCTAGTGGATTTTGGTGAACATTTTAGTAAAAAATTCTTTGGAGGTAAAAACCTTCCTAATCAACCTATGTTTTTCTGGGAATTTGCTTATTGATATTTGCTGCCTTTTTGGAAGGGTAGATCCAGTGATGCCCAACACTGATCTTGTCCCCATTAGGGGCCCAACAGGATACAGATAGCACACATTAGAAAAGAGAACTGGGAGGAAATTAAGTAATCAACTATATACAGATTTGTAGGCTGTAATGAGGGACACTGAGGCACACTTAGGCCTAAGAAGCCTAAGTAGACACGAGAGCTGGAGCATTGAAATGGCCTGTTGACAACACCCATTCCCAGAGCAGAGCACATCCACCACCAAGGCCATGGTGCCAGCAGAAGGAAGTGGGGTGGGGAGTTACCAGGAAGGGGAGGGAAGTGCCAGGATGCCGGGAAGTCGCCAGGAAGGGGAGGGTCGTGCCAGGACGATGTCTTCTCACAAAGATTCTTGCCTGCTCCTCCCACTGATGAAAGCTAAATAAAAGAGGACAGGGAAGCCACAGTAATAACCTGTAGACGTCAGCAGGCTGGGCACGGAGTAGGACAGCGAAGGGTGGATTAAAGACCTACCTGTGTCCTGTTGTCCACATGCTCCCAGGTGGGCTGTTGGAAAGAACAGGGTCTTAGGGGTCTACATTTTCCTTTGCTTTCTGGTCACCTCAACAGGTTCATCCTGGAATTATACTCTATCGCCAGTGACCATTTGTAACCAAGGAAACAGAACAGCATTTCCCAGAAAACAGTCTTTACTAGTTTCTAAATTCAACGTATGAGGTTAGTGCTGAGTCACAACAAAGCACTATTTCTAGTGTTTAAGGGAGTTTTTTATAATTTAATTTGCTTTGCTATTTTATTGTAAGCTACTTATCCCCCAAGCTTTTCCCATAATTACAAATTACACTACCATGGCAGATCTATCTCTAAACACGAGAAAGCCCTCGTCTGCAAGACTGTGTTGGAGAAAGGCTCTGTGCTTAGCAAACACTAGAGCACGTCTTCAACTCAGTTCCAGAAATTGTAGGTTTAGTCCATGAGTGATTTCCTGACCTTCAGGTCAAGTCAGGCTTAATTGGATTAGTTATTTCTGGAGGATAAATACCATTTATGAAAATGAACAAGTAAGGCATCGACCTGCTGATTGGAGAGGAAGTTGTGACGTCGATAAGTCGGTGGGAAGCAGAGCTACATCTGCTGCCACCGTGGGAGGGGTGCAAGACATCTTTGTAAGCAGGGGTAATCAACATCTATCTTTATTTTGCCAATTTAGCACCTAAACTCCCCTTTCTAGTGCTGGAGATCTGCCCTTCTCTGAATCTTGGCAAGAGACAGACCTAGCCTCCTGCTACAGAGGCCAGAAGGTCACATGCCTGACCCCCAGCATCTAACCTCAGGCCTGGGAGGACCAGCCCTTGACCAAAACCCTGCTCCTGATTTGACTTTTGAGTAGGTGGCACAAAGAAGCAGAGCCACATGTGAAAGTTAGAAAGGGAAAAGGAAAAGAAACGTGGCGGGCTGGATCTCATGAAAATCAAAGGGAGAGCAGCAGAATGAAGGAAAGGGGCTGGGGGAGGGCGGAGGGGAGGGAAGGCTGGGGAATGGTGTTAGCCGAATTATATTGCTATAGTATGTGCATGTATAAACATATAACCATGAGTCCCACCATTAGGCACGGCTATAATGCACTAATAAAAATGTGGGTGGCCTGGAGAAGCAGAGACAATTGAAATGTGGTCCTTCCAGTGGCATGGTGACAGCACTGTGGTGATGAGAGTGGTGACTGCCAATGGTCACCTTGTGAACTGCACCTGATTGGTCAGGGTGAGGGAAGCTAGGCCACCTTTAAGGAGCCCCTGAGCCATCTAGAATGCAAGGAGTGCCCACACCAGGATGGCTCAACTTGGGGCTGAGAGCCTTGCTGCCCTCTGAATAAGCCACCATGCAGACATGCCCACGTCAGTTATTCTAGGAGAGACTTACCATGATGAACGGACTGTGTGCTTTTCCATAGCTGCGAGACTGGCCCCAGGCCTGCCTCCTCCACATCCTACAACCTCCCTATCCCCACTCCCCTCGTTTTTGTTCCCATATACTGTTCACATTCCCAACCCAGGACCGTGGCACTCTCTGTTCCCTTTCCTGGTAGCCTCTTCCCCCAGTCATTCCCAGGTGGCCTTTTTCTTTTCTTTCTGATCAGCTCAGAAGCTTCCTGCTCAGAAAGCCGTTTTCTGTTCCCTTGTCAAAACTGATCCACCCACCAACTGCACACACCTGTCTCTCTTTCCGCCGCATGGTTCCTGTCCCCGGCCCTTAGCCTGCCTCCCGTTATGTGCCTGTCTGCTATCTGCCATCCTCCCGATGGATGTCCTCAGCTTTCCCCTGAACTCTGCTTCCTAATCTGCAGCTGCTATTTGCTCCTAGTGCAAGAGGCATGTTTCGTTCTGCAACCCGGGAACAGCAGGTATTACATTTTTTTCTGTCAAGTTGATCCTTATTCTTGTCAGCAAATTCAGACCCTGTTTTCTCAAACTCACTGCCAAATGACAGAGGCTTTATGCCCTGTCCTTTCCACAGTTGGCCTCCGAATAAAGCCTGTGGTGTTCACAGCAGCATCGGGCAGCTGGACGCTGTTGCTTCAGGGCATGATGGAGGCTGCTTGCAGGGAAGGAAGGCATTATTTATTTTCCTGTCCTATCTTCTTGCTGTCACACTGCCTTGCATAAAACAGGTGCCAAAAATATCTTCATAAAATGATTGAGTATGCTTTGCCTTGATAAGTCCTTATTTTATTTCTTGGGGAGGGGGGCAAACATTAGAAGGGTCTTGAGCTATTTATTACCCCAAAGTGAGATTTTCCTTTTTGCATTTTATTTGTGTGGTATTTTAAACCCATTTTAAGTAGTCTGGGCTATTCATGACTAAACTGTGCGGTGGGTTTTTCTTCTTATACCTTTTTCTCCATTTGACAAAAGACGAGATATTTAACACTGACTGCTAAAGTGATATCATTCTTATTTTTAATGACTGCTTGTCAGCAACTGTGTTGTAAGTCAATCCAGGTTGAGATTTTTCTGATTCGTAAATATTCAAATTATAAAAGTCTCTATTTTTTTCAACTCCCTTCCTCGACGCATTTTTTTTAAAGAAGAGAGGGACAGTGAGAGAGAGAGAGAGATACATATATAATCAATTTTATTTAGTTTTTCATGCGACTCTCATTGCTCCAGTTTGTTGTGTACATGGTGCTGGGGTTCGTACTCATGTCCTTGAGCATGCCAGGCAAGTACCATAACTGCCGAGCCACTGCTCCAGCCCCTGCCACACATTTTTTAAGGTAGGAAGATGGCTATGTGAAGGAACTCCAATGGTAACAAACATTCATTTGTGACAGGAGTCTAATATTTTAGTTATGAGCTCCAAGTAAATACTACAAAACACCTGTGTGATTAGGGCTTATTTATGATTTTACAGATGGTGAAACTAAACCAGATTCTAACAGAGTCAGGATGTAAACCCTGGTTTCTGATGTCAAATTAGGTCCCCTTTCTTCCCTTTTTAAATTATGTTTTTATTAATACACATCTTAATTATTCATAATAATGGGGTTCATTGTGACAAATTCACAGATGCACATGACGTAATCTGTTCCCTCTCCTCCCCCAGCGCGCCCCCCGGAAGTTCTCTTTTCAGCAGGAGTTGCTGTGTGGGTGTAGTTCTGGGTGTGTGGCTACACCCCCATGCACCAACAGTAGGAGATACCCCTGAAGGGGACACAGAGGAGTTGAGTCAGGTGACTCTCTTGTGCAAGGACCATTCAGTTCTTGAATCTCTTCTTCAACACCCTGGTCCACTGTTCAACTGTGCCCTCTGTTTCCAGTCTGTAGTGATGGATATGGAAAAGTTACAGAAACCACTCAGCCAGGCAGCAAAACCCCTACTCAGTGTTTTGAAATCTGCAGACTCAAGCCCTCATGGGACTCTATTGCCTCCGGCCCTTCTGAGAGGATCCCCACCCTACTGAAAAACTCAGTCTAATAGCCACCCTCCTGAAAAATACTGAGTAACCAGGAAAATTCCTGCTGTGACCTCCCAGCCCGCCCCTGCCCTGCCCAATTCAGCCCATAAAAGATCACCTATCCGAAAGCCAAGAGGCCATTTTCCACTTGGAAATTGTGTTCCTGAAACGGTTGCAATATATCTCCTTGGTGTGTTGAGGTCAGGTTCCTTTCTTTCTGCACCCTGTACCCTCTTTCTCAGCCTCTTTCCCCTTCATGTAGGAGAGAAGGAGGCTGGAATGGGAAGATGCCTTCAATGCGAGGAAGTCAGAGGAGCACACGGGGCAACCAGGCAGCATACAGAACATGCTGTTCTCAAGGTCAACTCCAATGCCTTCTTAGAACAGTGGGAGTGCACGGTGCAGCTGGGGTGAGGAGGGACAGAGAGGGGCACCATGGACACCAGCTATAGTAGGAACAAAGATCCACAGGAGACAGTGGAGTGCGTGCGAGGAGAGGCAGCGGCATGGGATGCTAGAAAAGTCTCTGAAGCCCACAGGCAACAGGAAGTGCAACCAAGTCACAGCCACCCACATATGCAGATGTATTCTGGTACCGAAAACCAGATTCACAGGCATTGCATCACCTTGGAAAAGATCTAGAGGTTGCTATTTAAAGAAGCCTTTCTGGAAAGAATATTTACATCATGAGAAATCCCAAATGACACATTTTATGTTTCCTTGAGGCTGGCGTGCACCAGTCCCTGGGTCTTTCATCAGCATTGTTTCCTCCCCAGGATGTGGGCTCTCAATCCGCATGTGTGGATGCGTGTCCATCTGTCTGACTGTGATCGCTTCTTCTTCCCGTCGGGGAGTGCGTCACTCCAAGGCTGACACTGCTTGCAAAGTCCAGCAAAGTCATTAACAGATGCATGATCTATCCTGGTCATGGAAAAGCCTTTCTTTGCTTATCATTCATCCAAACGTGTTATAGGTTGGATTTAATCATCGTTTGTGGGCAAAACCCAAACATTGCCACTTAATGTCGTCGGTATATTTTTAAGCCCTTACCACATCATCTAACTGGAGAAAATCAAGCCTCATCCACGTTAGCTGGAAAGGTTAATCTGCATAACTAAAGGAAGCCAGGTGGTCGGCGCGCCCACAAGCACAGCAGCTATTTTACTCAACAATAACAAGTTGTATATAAATTGGTTTCCATGGTTTGTTCCTCCCTGCTGCTTTGCAGGTGGCTGAAGAGACAGAGAGTGTCTCTCCGCTTGTTAAGGAGCGAGCAATGTCACATTTACCCCCAACGCATTATAGACAAGTGCTACCTAAATATAAGGCTCTTTGTCTGAGAAGGGAGGTTTACCCCGACAGGTTTTGAGATAGTAATGGCTGCGACTTTCCTATTTTGCCTGCTCTCTTTTCAATCATCCTTTGTTTTTTCTGCAAGAAACATTTCTCGCAAGTGCATGCAAGATACCGAAGAATTCCTTTCTGATCTGAATTCAGTGAAGCCCAAAGAATACGCTCTGAGAAGTAAGCAGGCTTCCCTGGCCCACTGGGGAGGTGAACACCGAGCAGTCTGAGGTTTGTGCTAGAAGGATCCTAAGGAAACTTGTGAGAATTAAAAACACACAGCACCAAATAGGGAAGCAAAGAGAGGCTTAGCTTACAAGTTGCAGCGGGAATTACGGAGGGAGGAGACTTTACTGCAGAAAGCTCCATTGCCTGTCTCTACAGAGGGCTCTCATGAGGACCAACCTCAAAAAAGAGAATGTTTATAAACTGGGATGTTGATTACTATTATTGAAGTTGATAACATTTCACTGTCCCATGACATAGCTTGGTTTCTTTTTCTAGACATTTAGTCTGCTTTTGATAATGAGTAGCTTTATTATTGAGGGAAAAAGTTCTTGCTCATTATGAATGCACTTGATACTAGATTCCAAGGCCGGAAGTGAGGTTATAGCTGAACCTCTCTGAGTGTGATATGTATGGACTTCAGGCAGCTACAGTTTGGCTTTTGTATGTTTCCCAAAGTTATTCTTGCAGCTTAGGAGTCAGGAAATCAGATTCGTTCTCAGTGCGGTAACCTCTGCTGCAGGAGAATGATTCCTTGTGGCTGATGGAAACCGCTAAAAAATGTAAAAACCCCCTCTTTCCAAAGTCAGATAAACCAACATAGCAATTTCCATTTCTGTGGGTAAAGAAGTGAATAAACCCGTTACTGTTGAGCTTCTGCTCACCTCTCCCTTTATTTCCTTCATTCACCTCTATTCCTTAGAATTGCCATGCAGAATTCACGACCACTTTATTTTGTATTGAAAACCACTTAGCAGCATAATATGTGTCAAAGAAGAAAAGAATTTTGATCTAGTATAGGGTAATTCAAAATCAAGCATGATTTGAAGCAGTTGCTATTCCACAGTGATCAGATGTCCTGGTATTTAATGAAATGGTCATCAAAGAGAAACCCAGTGAAGTTCAACAGCCATTCTTCAAGTCTCATTTTGGAATTGTTCATGTTTTGCTACAACACTGGGTGATATTGATAGGGAACATTGTGACAAACCCTGGCCAAATAAGCTGGCCAAGGGAAGCCAGAAGGTGGCGATGGCTGGCTCAGATTTCTGGTGATGAGGGCGGCACATATTGTCATCATTAGTCACAGCCACAAGTTACGCTAGCCATGCACCAACCATGTTCCATCTGTAGGGGCCTGAACACTGAACATCTTTTTTTTTTAGTTAAAAAATTCTTCAAGGTAAATAGTCAAGGAAGAATTGAATGACAGATGGGATAGATGGCAGTTAATTTATGTTAATAGATAGAAACATCTCTCTGTAGTTGTTTTAACTGATTTTCTTTCTAATGTACCAGAACACTTGGCATTGTTGCTCTGACATTTTGCCTGAGATTTTTGAGAACAGCGTGTGTTTCTGATTTTGGTTCTCAGCATGGTTTTCCTGACAGTCATATGGATGGAAGAGTCCTTTGACAAGGCAAGGTCCCCTTCTGTGCCCTGAGCAGTTGCCCCTTTTAGTCCCCAAAATCCCCCTTAAGCAGAGGTGGGAAGAATTATTAGCATTTATTTACAAACAAGGAAACCAAGCCATAGAGATATAAATGATCTGGTCTGAAGCAAGAGGTAGAGACAGGATTAGAGCCCACTTCATCCAATCATCAGATTCTGAAATGTCCAATTCTGAGCCTTCACTTTTGATTACTGCCCCAAATAATCAAAGCCAAAATACTCTGCAGCAAAAAGGAATGAGAGCTCTACGCATCAATATACTGATACACAGAAATAATATCAAGAAGGAAAAAGCGAGTTGCAGAAGATGAGAGCATAGAAGTTTAAACTAATGCAAATGAAGACTCTGTTGCTGAATGTATTAGTTCAGATGTTAAGAAAAACATGAGAATCACTTCCACATTCAGTCCAGAGGCTGGCTTGGAGCGGGTAGAAAGGGTGGGGATACAACTGGGCACATGTTACATTTCAAATGATTGGTCAAGTTTTGTTTTAAGCTAAATAATGAGAATGTAGATGTCTGTGTTTTGTTTTTTTTTTTTAAAGAGAGAAGGACAGAGAGAGAGAGAGAGAATCAATTTTTGTTGAGTTTTTCTCTAGCTTTTGTTGTTCTGACACTTAGTTGTGTACGTAGTGCTTTGGTTTGAACCCATGTACTTGCGCATGCCAGGCAAGTGCTGTAACCTCTGAGCCACCGCTCCAGCCCCCTGTGTTATTTTTTATGCTGGTTTTTTGTTTGTTTTTAAGGGATAGTCAACTTTATTTTTTTCATCTGGTTTTTGTTTTTCCTCCACTTAGTTGTGTATGTGCTGCTAGGGATCAAACCAGGGTCCTCATGCATGTCAGGCAAGCACTCCACCACTGAGCCACCTCTCCAGCCTCTTTTATGCTGTTTTAATATATTAAGTGTTACGGTTTAGATACTAGATGTCTTCCAACAGCTCACGTGTGAGACAAGGCAAAGGGTGAAATGATTGGGTTATGAGAGCCTCAACTCAATCAGTGAATTAATCCCCTGCTAGGGATTAACTGAGTGGTAAACTGTAGGCTGGTGTAGATGGAGGAGTTGGGTCCCTGGGCCATGCTTTGGGATTGATATTTTGCATCTGGCTTCTGACTGCAGTGCCCTGAGCCGCCTTCTTCCACCACACTCTTCCATCATGATGTTCTGCCTCACCTTGAACCCAAGGAATGGAGCCTGCTGTTTAAGGACAGAGACCGCTGAAACCGCGAGTCCCCAAGTAAACTTTTCCTCCTCTAAAACTGTTCTTGTCAGGTCTTTTAGCCACAGCAGCAAAAAAGCTAACTAAACCTTTAAGTCCTGCATAATTACATTTCAAAACGCATTCCCAGTCCAAAGCACAGAGGTGGGAACGGGAGGGCTCTGGAAATGGGTGGGGGCGGAGGAGGAAAGTGGGAAGAGGGCCCTTGGAATACATGCAGAGGTGTTTGGTCTTGCAGAGGGGACTGGAGTGGCGGCTTCTCTAGAGTGGGAGAAAGACTGATGGCCTAGAGACTCGGTCTGAGCAGGTTAGCGGTTCTAGGGTTACATGCAGATGACAGCTCTAAAACAAGGCTCCGTGTCCTCCTTTCCACTGTCCCTCTGCAGCTGCCTCCTAGAAGACACAGGTTTGCACCTTAATGGGAGGCAGCATGCACCGAATTCTCTTGAGTGTGTTGTGTTGATTGTGCTGCTGCTTTGGGTCTTGGGGTCTCATTTAATATCCCTGCTTACCGTAGAGCCCTCAAGTGAATGTTCTGGTTCCTCTGGTTCTAATTTTGTTGTTTTAAGCTCCATAATCCACGGAAAGCTTTCATCACATATATAATCTGCATCCTAAAAGAATCCTAGCAGCTTCCCTCCTGATTAACTTTCTCTCTCTAAAAGAGAGAGAGGGAGAAAATCAATTTTATTTATTTTTCATCTGGTCTTCATTTCTCCAACATTTAGTTGTGTACGTGGTGCTGGGGTTCGAACCTAGTTCCTCATCATGCCAGGCAAGCACTCCAACTACTGAGCCACGGCTCCTGCCCCCCAGCCTCCTTTTTCTTGTTGTTCACCTCTTTCCTCTTCAGGGACTGTGCTCTGTCTGGGACGTCCTACCCTCTTGAACTATCTACTTCCTTTTCTCGATCTGACCTCTAGAACTTTTCCAAGGTACTTGGTCGCTTTCCCCATTCTTCTTTCTTGTAAAGGAATCAAACTTTAGCCCCGGGAGTGGAGCCCTGGAGGTCCTCAGCTGGCAGTCCTGAGGCATAGCCAGCCCTGTTGCTTTGCTCAGTGAGTTTCCTCACCTGTGAAACAGACAGGCCTCAGTCTACCAATCTACAGCAGCTTTTTAAGAATTTCACTTCTAGGTCCAGTGGTGTGCTGTAGCTGATCTCGCTGGCTGGCCAGAGGCAATTGCTAAATGGTCAAGCTGGTTGTTGAACAATTATTAAGGGTTAAAGCTTGTGTTATGGTTTGGATACCAGGTGCCCCCCAAAAGCTCATGTGTGAAGCAATGCAAGAAGGGATAGGGATTAACTAGTGGTAACTGAAGGCTGCTGGGGTGTGGCTGGAGGAGGCGGGTCATTGGGGACGTGTCTTTGGGGCATATGTTTTGTATCCGGTGTGGAGTCACTGCTGGCCTACCATCAGGTGAGCTGCTTCCCCCTGCCTCACTCTTCCACCATGATTTTCAGCTTTACCTCAAGCCCCAAGGAATGGAGCCGGCCTTCTATGGACTGAGACCTCTGAAACCGTGAGCCCCACAAAGAAACTTTTCCTCCTGATATTGTTCGTTTAGTCACAGCAGCAAATAAGCTGACTAAAACATCCCATCAATTTACAACTCAATTGTTACGAATAAAAACACTAAGTGCTCAACATCCATCACTTTCTGGTGGTTATACCACATTCTATTGTTATCTGTTTTGCGCAGGTGTGTGGAGCTGGGGATGGAACCTAGGGCTTCACGCAGGCTGGGCAAGGGCTGTAGCACTGAGCCGCATCTGCAGCAGCTATTATCTGAGCTCTTGAACCGTCTCACATTTGTTGTGCCTGCGTGGTGGGAATTCAGCTACGCCTCTGCTCACAGCCTTCCACCTCCATCAGGGGAGGTCAGTCCATCGTGGAGGGAGTTTCTTCACCAAGCTCAGTAATTGCTACATTTGGGGTTTCATGTACTGTTCTGTTGATCGTCTCCACTTAAGAGATTGATGGAAGGGTTTACGGTGCTTGCCTGGCATGTGCAAGGTCCTGGGTTTGAACCCAAGCACCACATACACATCTAAGTGTTGGAGCTACGAAAGCCACATGAAAAACTAAATAAAATTCTTTTTCTTTCTTGCTGTCCCTCTCTTTAAAAAAAACTGATGGAGATGTGGTTAAGGATGCAAATGGACTTCACGATGTGTGATGCATAGTCATCGTATGATCACAGAAGGGTGAGGCACCGTTCCTCTATACCGACTCATGTAATTCAGCACATGGACAAATGCACAGGTTTCTGGTTTCATGTTGGTATTACTCATTAAGATGAACAGAAATACCCACCAGCATTTATGTCGGAATCACCCTTGTCAGTCAAGTGAAGCTGTAGATTGACTGTGAACACAGGATTTGGGGGGAAAAGAGTCAATGAAGGGTTCCGTGAGGATCAATGGGCTACGTGTAGAATCATACTCAAGGATTTTGTGGATTTCGCTATTTTTCATTTGTGTGTGTTATGGGTTGAATTGTGCTCCCCCAAATTCATGTTGAAGTCCTAACCTTGGGATGCCAGTTGGTGCCTGTGTGTAGAGATTGGGTGCTTGAGGACTTAATGAGACGAGTAGAGAAGCCTCCTTCCAGCCTAATCCGTTAGAGCGAGAAGGGATTAGGACAGACGCTTATAGGAGAGACTGTGTGAGGACGTAACGAAGGCAGCCATCTGGCAGCCGGGGGAGGCTCAGCAGATGCCACCTCTGCCAACAGCTGGGTCTTTGGCACTACAGGCTGCAGAACGGGGCAACAGTGAATTCCTGTTGTTTAAGGCACCCATCTGTAGCGCAAACAAATAGTGTGCATCACATCCCTTATGTCAGTATGATTTATAAACCCACCCACCTGGATGGAGGGTGTCACGGGCTCAATTGTGACACCTTAACTCTCGGTTCCTGTGGATGTGAACGTATTTGGAAATAGGGTCTTTGCAGTCAAAATGAGGCGATACTAGGTGAGGGTGGGCCCTGATCCAAAGCTTAGCAGCCTAAAAGAGGACAGTTTGACAGGCAGGGAGAATGCCATGGAGCGACGGAGGCAGAGACTAGAGGACTGCACCTGGAAGCCCAGGCATGCCAGGGATTGCTGGCACCCAGCAGGAACGAGGAGAGGACAGGACAGACTCTCCCGCACAGCCTCCGGGAGCCAAGCCTGCCAACCGGTGATTCCAGACTGCTAGACTCCAGCACCGTGAGAGTCAATTCCTGTTGCTGTGAGCAACCAGCTCCGTTCAGTTGGCTCTAGAAAACAAACACGGATCACCATGGCTTCTCGAACGCACTCTCTAGAACCAAGAGCCTGTGTTTATCATCTGGGATGGAAAGCTAGGCCAATTGTCTCGGGTAGGGCCTGGGCCTCATTTTCTCTGGGGAGCAGCAGACCCGTGGGGAGCTCTTTCTCAAATCCAAGCCACCCTTCCTGATGTCTTCAGCAGAGCTTTTCCAGGAGAAGCTACTCTCATGGAATTACAGCTGTGCTCTGCACCCTGGCCCCTGGCTTCATGTGACTTATGCATTTTCCTATACTCGATTCCTCTAGACGGAGGGGTGCGGGAGGAGGGGAGCCTCCTGGTACCCCAGCAGCCTGCAGAGCTGTTAATTTCCTGCTTTCTCTCATCTCATAACATCCTTGAAATCTTGGGGAAGCCCAAGCAGCTGCTTTTGCTTCCAAGTTTTCTTTTTCTTTCTTTCTTTTTTTCTTCTTTTTAAAGATAGAGGGACAATATGAAAGAGAGAGAATGAATTTTATGTAGTGTTTCATGTGGCTTTCATTGCTCCAATACCTTACTGTATACGTGGTGCTGGGGTTCGAACCAGCATTCTCATGCATGCCAGGCAAGCGCTGTTACTGCTGACTTTTTATTTTAATTTTTTAAAATAGGAAACAGAAAAAGAAGCAATTTTTATTTAGTTTTTCATGTGATTGTCATTCCTTGGACACTTTGTTGTGTACGTGGTGCTGGGGTTTGAACCCACGTACCTACGCATGCCAGGCAAGCACCACAACCACTGAGCCACTGCTCCAGCCCCAACTGCACATTTTAATATCCACATATCATTGCTACCTTGGGAGAAAGATTTGTCTACCAATTAGGCCTGCAGAATTGAAATAAGTTGTTTTAATGTTTTGAAAATGAAAACTTGAGCAACTACCATGTGATTTGAAGTAACAGGTGTGAATAATCGTCGGCTTATTCTCCTGCTCCCTCCACTGACAATGACAGTGCATTTTGATTTAGATGGTGCCCATGTCCTGGTACTCCTAGGCTCTTGACAGAAACTAATTAAACACAACTTGAAATTTTGTGTAGCACACTAAACAAACTCGGCTAGAAAACCACAAATGCAACCAGTTTGCAAATCAAGATGCCAAGTAGAAAGAAAACCCGAGTTTAATGTTCTCGAATGAAGAATTGGGTAGCCCTCTACAGCGCCCTTCAGAGATTTCCCCGAGGGGAAGGACAGGCTCAGTGTTGACACTCTGTGTGTCTGTCCCCTCAGTCCATGCAGTTCTAGACCCCTAAGCACTGGGAGGCAGAGTTTGGGATTCCCTGCTAGTGATGGAGAAGCTAACCTGAAAAGCTTCAGTCCGTGTATAACAAATGCATCCAAAGACTGTTGGTTTTTGTTTTTTTGAGACAGGGAAAACCGAATACCGTTGCAGAGCTAAATTTTGGGTTTTTTCCTTTTCTTTTTTGCAGTATTTGCTGTGGAATTCAGGGCCTTTCACTTGCTAAACAAACGCTCTACTAAAATTTTTTTTTTTTTAGGCAGGGACTTGCTAAATTGCTCAGGCTGGCTTTCCACTTGTGGTCCTCCTGCCTCAGCCTCCAGAGTAGTGGGATGACAGGTGTGCGTCACCACCCAGCTGGATCTGGGGCATTTGAACAAAACTTATCAAAGTTGAATTCAGTGCAGCAAAGTTCACTGGGCTTCTTCTCTAAGATATTTCTTAACGAGGACATGGTGTGACCTTGCCCTCATGGGTCACAGGTACACAGTGACACACCTTTCAGTGGGGTGCATTGTGCAAGAGGCTGGACTGTTTCCTGGGTGAGACCCTCTTCCCGTCTAGACCCAAAGGATGACTCACTCTTCTCCAGCAGACAAGGAGGGACAAGCCGGGCAGAAAGACAAGTGCCAGCCTGCACGTGAGAGGAAATGAGCATGGCCCAGGATCTGGAGTTCTTCCTGAAGGTCAGAGTGCCCAGACCTGGCTGCTCTTCAGAATCGCATGGGAAGCTGAAAAGCAACGAAGGCCCGGCCCTCGCTTGACCATGTTGTCCTCTGCAAGGGTGGAGCCTGGGTGTTAGCACTTTTTTTTTCCTTTTTTTTGAAATGTTCCAGGAGTGAGAATCACAGCTCTAAATAAGAAGTTTGAAATTTTCCTCTAAAGGACCGAAGAGTAAATATTTTCAGTTTTGTGGGCCAGACAGCCTGTGGGGCAACTGCTCAACCCTGAGCTCAGCCCCGACCACATGAAAATAAATGAGTGTGGCTGTCGACGGCAAAGAATCGCTCACAAACAGGCGTGGTCTGCCAAGCCCTGCTCTAGGTGATGGGGAGCAACTGAAGAATTAAAAAAACACACAATTTAAAATTTTATTTGTATCCTATTACGTATAAGTAGCATATGAATCTATTCACACTGTAAAGGAATCTCAACAATACAAAGCTCAAGGTTTGTTTTTTTTTAATTCTGCCGTTCAAACACCAGAACCCTTCCTGGATAACAGTGTTATCAATGGGGCGTGGATTTTTCTAGAACCTCCAAGAACTTTCTACTTGCTGCTTTTTGTACATACATCTAGTAGAAAGATAGGTTTGTTTAACATATTTATTATTTGTTGGTCGTTTATTTTTCAGTACTGGGGATTGAACCAAGAGGTGCTGTATCACTGAGCCACATCCCTAGCCCTTTTTTTTTTAATCTGACATGTTTCTTTCTTTCTTTTTTCTTTTTTAAGAGAGAAGGACAGTGAGAGAGAGAGTCAGACAGAGAGAATCCATTTTTATTGAGTTTTTCCCAGGGCTTTCGTTGCTGACACTGTTGTGTATGTGGGTACTGGGGTTTGACCGCACGTACTTGTGAACTCCAGCCCCCCAGCCCCTTTTTCTTTTTTTGTTTCTTTTTCTTTTTTTCTTTCTTTCTTTCTTTCTTTTTTTTTTTTTTTTGAGACAGGGTCTTGCTAAGTTGCTTAAGGCCTCACTAAGTTGATGAGGCTGGCCTTCAACTTGTGATCCTCCTGCCTCAGCCTCCTGAGTAGCCAGGATTACAAGTTTGTGCCAATGTACCTGGGTGTTATTGTTCTTGAACTTGCTTTCTCCCCCAAATGACAACATGTTTATCTCTTTTTTTTTGTTGTGATGTTTGCGTAGCATTGTGAAATACAAATGTCCCACGATTTCCTGAGAGGTAGAACTATGTGAAACTGCCCACATTAAGCTAGTTGTGTCCTGTACAATGGTGCTCAGATGGCTGAACCATTCGGCTGTGTCCTGTTCTTATGGCCATTTCAAGCATCGCCTCTGCGAGCTCCGCTGTGTTTCCTGGGGGCAGGTTCTCAGCCATTGCATTTCTGCTTCCTGGGTGTAGCAGTTAGGCAGGAACCTTGGGTTCAACCCGACACCAACTCTGGTGAACTTGAACGGAAAGGGCAGCTACTGCAGGCTGTGGGGCGGCTCATAAGACAGACAGGAGGGCAAACACCTGGCCTTCGGATTGGCCAGGACCAAATGCTCCACGGCAGCACCCGTGACACAGCCTCTCAGCACCCTGGGGTGCACGGAGACCACCTTTGCCTTGGTCCTCTCTCACTCCATCCAAATCCTGGTTGGCCTCAAGTCACCATGAGCGGGAGGGCAGGCTGGAGCAGCCTTTAGGGACACTTCAGATTCTGTGATGAGAGGACACGTGGGGGGCTGGAGCAGTGGCTCGGTGGTTGGCGCTTGCCCGGCATGCACAAGTACATGGGTTCAAACCCCGGCAACCCACGTATACAGCTAAGTGTCAGAGCAAGTAAAGCCATGTGAAAAACTCAATTAAAAAAAATTGATTCTCTCTCTCTCTCTCTCTCTCTCACTGTCCTTCTCTCTCTTAAAAAAAAAAAAAAAGGACACGTGGATTTTTTTTTTTTTTTGGTCAAGACTGCACAATCAGGAGCCCCAGTTCTCTAAAAGATAACCTAGTTAGCGTTGGGTGGAAGAATGCTTCTACAAATCGAGAGGACCAACTCTCCCTGTTCAAGTCATCACTGTATCAATCTTCTCTGTTTTTACCAAACAGATTAGAAGAACGATGAGCAGTTGTTTGCTGATGGGGCAGAATGGCTTCTCCTGTTAGTGGTCATTCGGATTTCCTTCTGTAAGAGTCTCCTGTTCCTATCATCTATGGATTTTAAATCAGTTTCTTTGATTTTTGTTTGTTTCTTCTTTCTTTTTCTTTTATCAGAGACTGAACTCAGGGTCGCCTAACCATGAAGCTGCATCCCTAGCCCTTATTTTATGTTTTATTTTTGAGACACTAAGGGCCTCACTAAGTTGCTAAGGTTGGTCTCAAACTTGCAATCCTCCACCCTTAGCCTCCCAAGTTGCTGAGACTACAGGTGTGTACTACAGTGCCCAGCAGTTTCTTTGACTTTTCATTTTATTTTAATTAATTTTTTGGTGCTTGGGATTAAACCTAGGGGCACATTATCACTGAGCTACATTCCCAGCCCTTTTTATTTTTTTTATTTCGAGATGGGATCTCTCTAAATTGCTGAGGATGGTCTCAAACTTGTGATCCTCCTGCCTCAGCCCCCTGAGTCACTGGGATTAGTCACATGCCACCACACCTGGCTTTGACTTTTTAAAAAGAATTTATTTGGGCTGCAGCCATGGCTCAGTGGTTACAGTGCTTGTCTGGCATGCTCGAGTACACAAGTTCAAACCCCTCACCACGTACACAATGAAGCCTTGGAGCAAGGAAAGCTGCACGAAATACTAAATAAAATTAATTCTCTCTCTCTCTCTCTTTCTCTCTTCAAAAAAAAAAAAAAACCAAAAAATTAATTTGTAAGGTTCCATATGGTTCTGAATGCAATTCTTTTTTTTCTCAGAGAGGGACCAGTGAGACAGAGAGAGAGAGAGAGAGACAGACAGACAGACAGAATCCATTTCGTTTAGTTTTTCAGGTGACTTTCATTGCTTGGACACTTCTTTGAGTACATGGTGCTGAGGTTTGAACCTGCATCCTCGCGCATACCAGGAGAGTGTCTTAACTGCTAAGCCACCACTCCAGCCCCCTGAATGCAATTCTTTGTCTCAACTATAAGTGTAGAAAATATGTTTTCTCATTACCTGGTAACTTGGCTCATGGTTCCTTGGAGAGTTTAAAAGAGGGGAAGGGCCAGATATGATGGCACGTGCCTGTAATCCCATTGACTTGGTAGGCTGAGACAGGAGGATCACATTTTCAAGGCCAGCCTCAGCAACTTAGTGAGGACTTAAACAACTTAGACCCTGTCTCGCTAAAAAATAAAAAGTGCTCAGTGGTTCAGTGCCCCTGGGCTCAATCCTTGGTACCACAAAAACACAAAAATTAAAAATGAAAAAGAGGAAAGGTATGTGATTCATTTTTTTTAAGAGAGAGGGACAATATGAGAGAGAGAGAGAGAGAGAGAATATCAATTTTATTCATGTGACTTTCATTTTCCAAGACTTCGTTGTGTACATGGTGCTGGGATTCGAACTTGTGCATGCCAGGCAAGTGCTGTAACCACTGAGCTACTGCTCCAGCCCCAGGTCATTTTTTTTTTTTTAAATTCAGTGTAGCTTAAAAGATAACTGCTGGGGGCTGGAGCGGTAGCTCAGCGGTTTCGGCACTTGCCAGGCAAGCACAAGGACCTGGGTTCAAACCCCAGCTGGAGCACTAAGGCCATGTGAAAAACTAAATAAAGTTGTTTCTCTTTCTGTCTCTCTCACTGTCCCTCTCTCTCTCTCTCTCTTTTTTTTTTTAAGAGAGAGAGGGATAGTGAGAGACAGAGAAACAGAGAAATAACTTTATTCAGTTTTTCACATGGCCTTAGTTGCTCCAGCACTTAGTTGTGTACATGGTGCTGGGGTTTGAACCCGGGTCCTCGTGCTTGCCAGGCAAGTGCCGAAACCTCTGAGCCACCGCTCCAGCCCCACTGTCCCTCTCTCTTAAAAAAAAAAAAAAGATAACTGCTGGTTACAAATGTCCAGGAGGTTTTCAAAATAGCAAAGTATTTTTTTGAAAAAAAAGCACAGGTTTTTGTCTTAACCTGATATCTAAATTAAAATCCATTAAGTTCATTTTCAAGTCTGTGAATATTTCAACAAAACTGACACAGGTGAGTTAAAATAGATTGGCAATCATAATGAGAGATTATATCATGTTACAATCATTATTATTACATCATTACATTTTTATATTGTATATTATATAATTATATATTAATACTATATTTAAGTTTTTGTGGATGTCCCACACAGGGGACCATGGGACAAGAGGGGTTAAGTCTCAGCAACTTGATCATGGTTGTGAAAAGAAACAGACATGTGAGAGGAGCTGGGTAATTTGAGGAGCTATATTTGGGGTTTTCTCACTGCTCACTCTAAGGAATATCATTATTTTAAATTACATACAAGAAATTATCTTCCAAACTGACAAGTAAAACTAGGACCCTTTTGTATATCTCAGAGGGTTATGGGTTCAGATTAAACTAGGTTTAAACACCTACTTCCAATTTTTACCAGCAGGTTTGAATACATAGCTCTGATTTTTGCTAGCATTTAAAAAGAGGCAGATTCACAATATAAAAGAAAGCAATAAAAAGTGGAGAAAGAGTACACACGAGCCAAAGAAGTAGGTTTATATCGTGTGCATATTCTCTATCATCTCTGGGCCTCAGTTGCCCCACTTACTAATAACTTGAGCTTGGTAAGGGACTTGACTTCCCTCAGTGTCCACATCTGAAAAATGGGATTATCTTGGTTACCTCTCTTGTTATTTCCCAGGATCAAGTGAGACTGTGCACGCAGCATCTTGAAGCTGTGCCTGGTGACCAGGCCTGGTGTTAGTTGCTGCTCGCACAGTGTGGTAGATTTGGCCGTCACCCGGGGCTGAGGGTGGGCGTGTGTACACAGGTGTATGCGTGCCCACACAGGTGCAGTTGATTACCATGTGTTTGCATGGATGGGGGCCGTCTTTGTGTACACTACCTGAGGAATAGCTAAATCAACTTTAGAGGTGGATTATTGTACATCAATTAGAAAACCTAGACCTAAAGGTGCATAAAATAGTACAAATGAAGCACTGAGCAACGTATGCATAAACAGAAGGCTGCTGAAGACACACAGCCGTTCATATAGGTGGCAGATACGCACACACAAAACAAGAACACCTACAAACGAGAGGGTACACATCAAACATTCAGGGTGGGGGAACTCAGGAAAGAAGGGATTAGACGAAGAAATACAAAAGGAAATGAACTTTTAAAAATGAAACAAACAAACAAAAACACAAAACCACACAATCAAACAAAAGAGGGCCTTTGCAAGGCAAGGGCTGAGAATGGTGTTATCTGTGCAGCCTGAGTGCTTCTCCCTTCTGCTCCTGCGGTTAACAACATTAGCTTTCTGCACAGTGAGGTCCCACAAGATCAGACACACACACACACACACACACACACACGCACGCACGCATGCACATACATATGCATACGCATATACATGACTTAAGATATATATATGTCTAAATGACATAAGATATAAATATATGTATCTATATATACATACGTAAATACTTATGTCTTTATATATACATGTATATATAAACACAAGTATCTTCTTATGAGTGTGTGAATAGAAGAAGAGAAACTGCCAAATTGTAATTATGTTTTTTCATTCCTCAAAAAATATCTATTTACAAAAAAAAAAGAGGTCAAACTCTTCATCTTTTTCAGCAACTTCTGACAGGTCATGTGATGGCATGAGAATTTACTTCATTGTTCTTTCCTGGTGATGAGCAGGGTCATGTATTCAAAATGTGGCTCAGGAGTAAATCTGTCTCTACTCTTTTTTTTTTTTAGTCAAGTGATCAGTTTGGAAGGTGGCGTCAAGTTCCTATAAATTCATCTGAAAGTGAGATAAGGAAGCTAATTTTGCAAACTTCTTTTGCTTTGAAATTCAGTGTACGACTCCGTGGGGAAGCTTGGGAGCAATGTTATTAATGCAGCGTGGACAGGCTGGGCTCGTACAGCGAGTGCCTCTCCACCCGGGGCCCTGCAGGGAGCTTCCACGGCAGTACTGCAAGCTTTACACACTGCAGGTGAGTGTGGGGGAACCGCTTGCTCTCGAGGCAGTGCCATGATATGGAATATAATGAGTTCTACCAGTTTCTTAATTAAAATACAAAAAAAATTATTACCATATTTTCAAAGGTTTAAAACTAATATTTAAATAGTTGCTGGAGACTTGCTCATGTTCTTCTGAGTGTGGAGCATTATTTGAGGCACCTGTCCACAAACCACATGGATCTTGAGATATTCCTCCTACCACATTGTATGGGGGCAAGACCTTGGGAGGACCTTCATAAGGAGTCCGAATTAAGTCCTGGCCAGCACCTGTGCTAGCAAGGT